>JAJAGP010004143.1:0-22871 GCA_025084515.1 Ancistrus triradiatus | reverse complement strand
TGGACAGATGTCTTGACATTTTCCTTTAGAATTCTCTAATATCATTCAGAATTCATTGTTCCATCAATGATGGCAAGCCGTCCTGCCCAGATGCAGCAAAACAGGCCCAAACCATGATACTATCACCACCATGTTTCACAGATAGGATAAGGTTCTTATGCTGGAATGCAGTGTTTTCCTTTCTCCAAACATAATGCTTTTCATCTAAACCAAAAGTTCTATTTTGGTCTCATCTGTCCACAAAACATTTTTCCAGTGGACTTATGGCTTCTGGCTTGTCTACGTGATCGGTAGCAAACTGAAGATGAGAGTCCAAACTCTTTAGAGATGGTTTTGTAACCTTTTCCAGCCTGATGATCATCAACAACTCTTTTTCTGAGGTTCTCAGAAATCTCCTTTGTTCGTGCCATGATACATTTTCACAAACGTGTTGTGAAGAGCAGACTTTGATAGATCCCTGTTCTTTAACTAAAACAGGGGCGCCTGACTCCAATTTCACCTTCAAATTAACTGCTAATCCTAGAGGTTCACATACTTTTGCCACTCACTAATATGTAATATTGAATCATTTTCCTCAATAAATAAATGACCAAGTATAATATTTTTGTCTAATGTATTTAACTGGGTTCTCTATATCTCCTTTTAGGACTTGTGTGAAAATCTGATGATGTTTTAGGTCATATTTATGCAGAAATATAGAACATTCTAAATGGTACACAAACTGTCAAGCACCACTTAGGGAGTTTTTCTTTTCCACTGTCGCCCTAGGATTGCTCAATCTGGGATTGGACGTAGATATTTAGGAGATGATCTAAAATTGTAAAGTTGCTTTGAGACAATGCTTCATTGTAAAAATAAATCTGACTTGACTTGACTTGACCACTGTACCTAATGGTTATGTGTACTTAGCTGAAGTATATTATAGTTTTGATAGCAATTTAGTAACAAATCTGATGTAAATGTTGTCTATATAATCCTTATAACCCACTCAGTGACTGTTTCTACTTAGCTGAAGCATAACAGTCTATTATTAGCAATTTAGCATCATAACTGAGGTAACTGTTGTCTATATCATCCTTGTAACACACTTGGTGGCTGTATTTGCCAAGCTGAAGCATAATATATTCTTTATTTGCAGTTTAGCAACACATCTGAGGCAAATGTTGTTTCTCTTATTGTTATAACCTACTTAATGGCTGTTTCTACTTAGCTGAATCATAATATGTTTTTTATTAGCAATTTAGCAGCAGATCTAAGGTAAATCTTGATTCCGTCACCCTTGCAATACACTTATTGGCTATATCTAATTAGCTGATGCATGATGTAGTCTTTTATTAGCCATTTAGCAACACATCTGAGGTAAATGTTCTTTCTGTCGTCCTTATAATGGCTATATCTAACAAGCTGAAGCATAATATAGTCTTGTATTGCCAATTTAGTAACATATCTCAGGTAAATGTTGTCTCTGTCATCCTTGTAACGCATTTACTGTCTTAGCTGAAGCAATTTGGTCAAAATGGTTATATGTACTTAGCTCAAGAATAATGTAGTCTTGTATTAGCAGCTTAGCAACACATCTGATTTAAAATGTTGTTCATATCATCCTTATAACCAACTTGTTGGCTGTTTCTACCCACATTAAGTGTAATATAACATTTTATTAGCAATTTAGCAACATCTGAGGTAAATGTTGATACTGGACGGTTCTAATTTCTTTACTGTTGATTTATTTGGCTAAATTTACTGTTATTAATGCAGTTTTAGGAAATATTTGAAATTGTATACATGTGTATTTGCGTCAGTAAATAATAAACGTGGTTGAGGTAAATGTTTATGTTCTTGTTGATTATATGCAGTTTACACTGTTGCTGTTTGCGAGTGGCAACATGTGTATTATTTACTGGAACGGATTTAGCATTTTTATGTAGTCTGAAATAAATAGAAGCATTAGCTTTAGCGTTGGTTGGTTGGTTGATAAGTTTAGTATTTGACCTAGTATGTTTTTATTCTCTGTACGAGCAGTGTATAACGTTCCTCACTAGCGCCTGGGGCTACATTCTTCAAACCCATGCCAACCTCCTCTTTTCTGCTGTGTGTGTGTGTGTGTGTGTTTCCCTTTGGCGTGTGAACTGTGTATAAATCATGAAAAAAGATCAGGATGTTCTTGTGTTTCTTCTGGATTTGATTCTTAGCCTGAGGCGTGTGTGTGTGTGTGTGTGTGTGTGTGTGTGTGTGTGTGTGTGTGTGTGTTTTAGCGATATAGTGCAGTATTACACTTAACAATAATCATAATATTACGGTATTAATTAGAGGAATCAATAAGAGCTGCGTCCCAAACCACATAGAACATAATACACATGGTACACATAGTCTTTATTTTAGTAAGTAACCAGCACATCTGAGGTAAATGTACGTTATAATTATGATGATTGCATTATCTGTACACCGAGGGGCTGTTTGGCATTTGGTAGAGGTAGGTTGGTATGTGCAAAAGTTTTGGCACCTTTTTTGATGATCGCCTGGCATTTTTGTGAGAACTCATTAAATTCTGCGGGAAATCTGTCGTACCCAAGTTCGTTTCTAAAATGGTTACCATGACAACAAAGTGAAATTATGGGATGTTTAGGGTACTGGAGTTGTATAGAGGTCAGGGACTTGTGTTGGAGTCTCGAGGGTGACTTGGTGCCATGATGCCATGCATTTCGTCTCCAAAATCCTGTTGGATGTTCAGCAGCAGATCGTCCCTGTAGAGTATCGGGAAAGAGTGTGTGTGTGTGTGTGTGTGTGTGTGTGTGTGTGGTTGCTAAGCCATTGTGGCCTTCCTGCTGTAAATAAGAGCGACCTCACTGCTTCCTGGCTGATGGGCTGGAAAAGTGGGAACACACGCGCACACATACACACACACACACACACACACACACTGATCACATTACAGATGGGTTTTTCCAGAATCCTCGACTCACTGCAGGACGTGAAGTCTTGATGAATGAAATAATCTCAGTAATGACGTGATTAAGGATGGAATTAATTTGTACTCTATGCCCCTATCCTCCCTTAGTAGTGCACACTCGTTAGTGCCCTATTCAGTAGGGTAGCCGTTTGTGGTTTTTGGACACAGCCATGCTCTTCATAAAATTTCCATAGTTGTTACTTCCGAACACGTTAAGACGGATTTTGTTTATTCTTGTTAATCTGAGGCCTGTTCAGGGTTGCCATGGTGACAAAGGCGTGACCTGATTGGACAGTTCTCTGTAACAGATAAGGTTCTGCGTTCTGATATGACTCCGTTCCGTTACACTGCAGGCTAACTCTGGCTCTGGCGTCCGTCCATCCTTCCACTGGTGTAATTGAAGAGGGGGGATCGGCTTACTGAAAACGTCCGACCGGCCGCACGCACGCACGCGCACACACACACACACACACACACACACACACACACACACACACACACACACACACTCAGACGTCTGCATGCCTGAGGCTTCCAATGTTATGTTACCTTCCCAAATTACACACACCAGTGTGACCTGCACCCCTGACTGATGCCAAAATTAGTCTACACACACACACAAACACACACACACACACACACACACACTGATCTCCTGTAGCACAGTTCCAAACTCAAAGAGCTGCAGCTGTCTGGTTCTTATTTTGGTTCTGATTCTGGTTCTTGTTCTACTTCACGTCCTTGTACTGGCTTTAGTTATTGGTTATAATTATGGATCTTGTAGTTTTGGTCCTGGTAGTTGTTCTGGATTTTGTTCTGTTTACTGATCTGGTTCTGATGCAGCAGATGATGTTTAGGTTCCAGTTCTGGTACTGGTACTGGTTCTGATGTTGAAGCTGTAGAAAATGTTTGAGTTTCCGGTTCCGGTTTTGGTTGTGATTCTGATTCAGTAGAAGTCAGTAATGATGCGGCAGATGATGTTTAGGTTCTGGTTCCTGGTCTGGTTCTGGTTTTGATGTTGTTGCACTAGATGATATTCACATTCTGGTTCTGATTGTGGTTCTCATGCAGTAGACATCGGTAATGATGCTTTAGGTGATGTCTAGGTTCCAGTTCGGTTGTGGTGTTGATGCTGTAGGTGATGTTTATGTTTAGTTTCTGGTTCTGGTTCTGGTTCCAGTTCCGGTCCTGATGTTGTAACTTTGATGTTTATGTGTCCGTACAGTGAATGTCCATGAGAGCATTGGCTCATCCCTCAGACTCGTGCCTGCTCGTGCCTGGGATGTGTGTGTGTGTGTGTGTGTGTGTGTGTGTGTGTGAGAGAGAGTGATTATTATCTCATCCAGACACACACACACACACACGCGTACAGTGCAGACAGGGCTGCCCATGTTTGAGTTTGGCTCTGAGTCGATTTCTGGGTAGTTATGGTTATTTTAGTCATTCTTATTATAGTGATAATTAGATTTCCTTATAAATAAAATAAGGAAGCTTTTGCATCACAAGAATTCTACAGTCTTCCTGATAATATTAACAATGTGTCCAAAAATGTATTGATAACATGGAATGTTTATTTCATTATTTTTAGTTTTGCTTTCCTAAAACTTTAAAACCGACTAAAACCTTAAACACCCTTGAAACTTTTAAACCCCACTAAAACTCTTAAACCCTTAAAATTCTTAAAACCCCTCATCTTCTAAAACTGGTAAGCTCAGAAACCCTCAGACCCGTGTAGGGTGGCAGTAGGCAGTGGGCCAGACCCGGCTCCTCCTGATTTCAGTCCCGGAGCTATTTTGTAGTCCTGATCCGTGATTGGCCGAGCTCCCACTCATCAGTTCAGTTTTAGAGCGTCACTCTCAGCTCTAACCTGTTACAGGGCCGTGCGATGGGTAGGATTGTTTGGATTTTTTCCTAAGAAGATAGTGTGAGGACACCTGGCTCCATATCGGATTTCACATATCTCATTTCCAGGCAGTGTGACGTCGTACCACCTCCTACCTGCCATCCCAAATATTCTGCTCATTCCTGCAGACCCCTGTTATGGGGAGTGCACATAGTGTATATGGGGGATATTTGGGCTGTAAGGGCAGTAACTCCCCCTGAACTCCTCTGGATGACTGAGGATGCCATGTCACCCAATCGTACCCGCTGATCATATATTATCACATGTCACATAATGCTGATAATCAGACATATTCTTTTATTATATTTACTATTGATTGCCTTATATTCTGTAATTTCATATTCTGTATTTCATGGTGTTCATTATTTCATTATATGCATTATATTTCTGCAGTTGTCTGATTATTCAGTGGTCATGTAAACAGCTTATTCTGATCTAGAGACCAGATCTGGCAATCCCAGTACTAAAGGCAGTAAAGCGGCTATCGAACACTTTTGACTCTGAAATGCAGTTTATACTCGAGAACACAAGGAATTTGATGATTTAATATTAAAGTTTGAGTCTTGGTCCTGACAAGGTTTCTTCCTTATAACATTTAGGGATTTTTCTTGCCACTGTCACCCCAGGATTGTTCAATTAGAGCTGTGGATCTAGAGATTTATAAAGAGACAATGCTCCATTATCAAAAGGGGGATAGAAATAAATCTGACTGTGACCTATGTAGTGTATATGTGATGTACAGGGTGTGTGTAAGGGGGTGTGTGTAAGGAGTGTATGTAGGGTGAATGGGGGGTATTTGGGGAAGGTTTGGGGTTATTTATAGTGTGTGAGCTGATTTTGGGTTTGTTTTGAATCAGTAACAGCTGAGCATTTTGTTCCTTTTGGCACTTGAGGATTAATTGCTAATACGACTTGCTGCAGAACTCTGTGTGTGTGTGTGTGTGTGTGTGTGTGTGTGTGTGTGTGTGTGTGTGTGTGTGTGTAGAGGTTCCAGAATGAAGACAGTCTCTCTAATTTCCAACAATAATCATAAACTTTGTGTGTGTGTGTGTGTGTGTGTGTGTGTGTGTGTGTGTGTGTGTGTGCGCGAACAAACTTCACACACACACACACTTTGTATTTACACTTTATTTGTATTTGTTTTACCTTAATTTAAAACCTTTAGACATTACTATGTAAGTATCTTCATGGTCACTCGAGGGTTAACAATGTGCATAAGGTTATTGCACAAACAAACGAATTCATTAGACATACTTAATTATGTTTAAAATGTCCTCTGTACCATCGTTTCTAAATGAAAGCGCCCTAACAGTCCTGTGTCTCCTCTGTCGTATCGTTTCAGCCGTACAGTTAAAGCTGCGCACTTCCTAAATGCCTCTAAACTCTGATTTTAAACCTGACCCTCTGCTGACCTGGTGATGACCCTGTCCTGACCTGGTGCTAACCCGATTCCCTCACACCTACCCCCGCCACCGCCCCATACGCCCATCCTGGGACGTGTCCTTGGTGTTGTTTAGGTGAAGCGTATTGCCTTCGTGTCTCCTGAAGATAAGCACCATGACTTTTCCTTCTCCCCCCATCTCATAAAACTTTACACAGCTATAAACCCCCTGCACCCACTGCCGGGTCACAGGGTCATGACCCCGCTGGGACTACGAAATACAGCACGTCGGGGTAGGAATGGGTGAAGTTTAAAAAATGTTAAAACAGCTCAAGAGATCAGGGAGCAGGTACTACTGGTTCTATAGTGGGGTAGAGCCTGTCCCAGAAACGCAGGGCCCAGGTCCGTCATTTGCAATGAGGGACTGGTTAGAGAACGTTATAATAAGGGGGCCCGGGGAAAGGGCGTCATATATTAGCACAACACGTTCTTACACAAAAACAACAGCAGAGTGGAGAAGCCTGCTACTAAAGAGCAGGCACTGATTGCATGTGGTGTTTCTGCAGATCCCCGGGAACTCGTTTATCTGAGTGTGTCCTCACAAAAACAATCATACAAGAGGGAACTGCATCCATAAAAGTATGGGTGATAAAGACATTCTCTAAACAGATTTAGATTTAATTAGAACACGTAAACAAGTAAACAACATTAAACTTTATTAGGCAGAATTACAGATCAGATCAGATTTAGATTAAAATGTTTTATAGGACGCTCGAAAATAAGAACCCTAAGAGTTCTGCTGGTGTAGGACGATTGTAGAACATGATTATTACAGGTTTATGTTTGTAGGATAAATGTTGATTGGTTGTAGGACAGTAATAGGACAGTAAGTCATATTGTTGTAAGACGGATGTACAGTTGTAGAACGATTAGAGAACTGTTATAGGACAGTTGTAGGGGTGGCTGAGGGAGAGCTGTATGGTTGTAGAGTGGATGTACAGATGTAGGACAGCAGTAAGACAGTTTTAGACAGTTGTAGGATGGTTCTGGTATGTTTGTAGGACGGCTGTAGGACAGTAATAGGGACTGAGGGACAGCTATACTTACAGGGGGTTTGTAGGACGGTTTTAGCTGTAGTGAAGCAGTTTGGTCTGGAGTTAGTTTAGAGGGAATTTGAATCTAATCCACGAAAAGAAATTACATACAGCTACAGATAAAAATAACTCCAACTCTCTCTGTAACACACACACACACACACACACACACATGCCCTCTAACACACACACACACAAACACACAGTGTTTGATATGACCCTTTAGTGGTTTGGTTACTTTCTTGGAGAAGAAGCTGAACCTTGTTTTGTGTGTGTGTGTGTGTGTGTGTGTGTGTGTGTGTGTGTGTGTGTGTGGGGTTTTGTTTTCTGTTGAGTCTGAGCATACATGTTGAGGCCTGCAAGTGCAGCTCACTTCCTCTCTGATCTGCACAAGACACACATACAAACACACACTGTTACACACACCACACACACACACACTTGCTGGCATTACCTGATGTGTGTTTTTCTCGTTTTTGATGTTCACCGTTATTCCTTGTTACATTACAGGTAAGGTAACTGCTCTGTGTGTGGTGTTGTGTGTGTGTGTGTGTGTGTGTGTGGTGTGTGTTGTGACCAGAGTGCAAGGAGGAACGGGGAATATGGTTTGTGGTAGCGGCGTTGCAATGCGCCCACACCACACCCACCACACCAACCTGGGGTTACCACACACAACACACACACAACACCACACACAGGACATTCTGTGTAATAGACTTCCAAAAAATTTACATACATCCAAACCACACACTACAACAAACTTGCTTTTGATACACTAGTGGGTGTGTGTGTTTGTGGTGTGTGTGTGTGGTTTGGGTGTGTGTGTGTGTGTGTGTGTGTGTGTGTGTGTGTGTTAGTTAGAGAGAAAGCGAGATCATGGTGTCAAACAGAGGAAGGAAGAGTCGAGATACTGCTGTGACAGCTACATGGAGAGAAAGTGTGTGTGTGTGTGTGTGTGTGTGTGTGAGGCACACCCCGGTAGGTTTGTATTTCAGTCAGCTCTCTTTAAAGTTTAAAGACTTCCTCTGCTGCCATGATTTGGGTGTGGGAGTGACAGACAGACTGGAACTGGTACCAGAACATCTTAGAGCAGTCTCAGCACCGGGTACAGACGGGCACAGATGGGCACAGGCGGTTACTGACAGGTACATTTTTACGGACGGGTACAAATAAATGATGATATTTGTAATTGATTACAATATTAGAGCTAAAGGATAAGTTTATTATAAGGATAAAACTGTACCATGAAAGGAGGCCCTAGTTCCCCTGTTAGTTCCCCTGTTAGTTCCCCTGTTGTAATCGCAGGCTTTCCCACATTTCCTTTGACTTTTCATTACAGACAGTATGAACCAGTGTGTTTAGCTAATAAACGTCCATTTCTGCACTTCAGGCCTGTAACACATTCCCAACACCGCTGGGACAGGGATCTCCAGGGCTGTTAGTGATGGGTAATGGAGTAATGGGCATAGGTTTGTACTCAAGCTCCAGCCTGTCTCAGTTCTAAGTCATGAATACCAAGTCCAAGTCGAGACTTTTATCAGTGTCAGTCCTTAAATGTGTGACCCTGAAGTCTAGTAGGCAGGCAGGCAGGCAGGCAGGCAGACAGATGGAGAGTAGGTGATGAGTAGGTGGAGGTTACGGTTCTATTCACAGTAGATGAATCACTGAGCTGATAATGAGGTTTCGCTCTGAGTTTCATTTTCGAAACTAGATCACAGGAACGTCCTAATTTCTGTCTTTGACCTGACCATGACCTCACTCTCCCTCTCTCCCTCCCTGTCTCACTCTCCCTGTATGTGTCTCACTCTCTCTCTCCTTACCTGTCAGGACGGGGCTGAGGTCCGTGTTAAACCCAGCGCCGTCTCTTTAAGAGCAAACCGAGCTTGTATCAGCTCTGTGAGAGAACAAAGGCCGAGAGAGAGAGTTGGCATGTTTCTTAGGTTGTTTTGTACCCCACACACACACACACACACACACACACACAGACACACACGCACGCACACACAGACGGGCATCAGTATATAACCCAATACTCTCTTTTTGTCTGCTTTCCATTTAAGATGCTTACAGGAAGCACTGTTTGTGTGTGTGTGTGTGTGTGTGTGTGTGTGTGTGTGTGTGTGTGTGTGTGTGTGTGGTGTGTTGAGTGTGGTGTGTCAACATGGGGGGAAATGATGGAAAATTGCCGTCGTTTGCCAACTCGAGCGGGTACATCCAGTTCCTTCACTGTGTGTGTGGTGGGTGTGTGTGGTGTGTGCATGTGTGTGTATGTGTGTTTTTTTTTTGTGTATGTGTGTGTGTGTGTGTGTGATGTCATTCCAATTTTCGGAACTGCTTGCTTACATAAGTTTAAAAATGCCAGATGGAAGAAATGATGATGATGGTGTGCGTGTGCGTGTGTGCAGGTGTGTGTGTGTGTGTGTGTGTGTGTGTGTGTGTGTGTGTGTGTGTGTGTGTGTGTGTTGTGTCGGTTGCTACGGAGATAAACAGTGTCTCTCTGCCAGATGAGAGAACGACAGAACCAGGGAGAGAAAAACGAGGAAACCCGATTCAAGAATGTAGCAGGGTGTGGAGGGGCCGTGTACACACAGACACACACACACAGACACACACACACACAGACACACACACACACACTTGGCTGGAAGTGGCTTTACGTGTCAGTGTTTGAGATGAGGAACAGCCAGAGGCAGGAAGTTCGAGATCCTGAGAACGGGTGACTCTGGAGAAACTTATGCCCCTCTTTGCCCATCTGTGCCCCTGTCATGCCCTCTTACCCTCATTATACACCCACAGCCGTGGTCATTCATCACAACAAAAACATAGCGTGCGCACACACACACACACACACACACACACGGAGTGTTATAACGTCACATTATACGTCTAAAAGTTAGTTAAAGGAATAATGGTGATCTGGTGCCACTCAGGTGGAACAATGGTCTAAATCACTGCCCCATCATCATGCTGAGCCAGGTACAAGTCCTGGAGGTACCTTCTGGACCCAAGGAAGTGTGCGTGTGCGTGTGCGTGTGTGTGTGTAGGGGCACTCTGAAGTAAAATCCCACCTAGGCTTGTACACTCACTGAGACTCTGACCTCTTTTTAAACTCTTGTCCTGTGGTGGCTGAAAACTTTAGACTGTTTATGACTCAAGACCAATCAATCTGTCACCTCCATCTGAACCCTCTCACACTCACACACACACACACACACACACACACACACACACACACACACACACACAAGCCTTACAGATGTTTTACACTCTCATACACACACCGTACCTGCTGAACTCGTCACTTTCCAATTTCAGGTGTGTGTGTGTGTGTGTGTGAGAGAGAGAGAGAGAGAGAGAGAGAGCAGTCCTCTTACAGGATTGGTGTTCAGTACTGTAAGACTCCTCTTCAGTTGGTGTGTTTGTAAGACAGGTAAAACCCGGACAGGAATGAGGAGAACATACCAAACTTACATTAAGGGAAGATTGATGGCTCTGTGGGATCGTTGTCATGGTGATGAAATGACTCCGCCCAAAGGCAGTGCTTTTTCTCAGGTTCCAGCTGCATTTCATTGCTGGAACTGAACCAAGAAAGTGTTCCTTCATTATAAACACACACACACACACACACACACACACACACACACACACACACACACACAAGCCTAAACATGTTCACCTCCCACCTGGCTACACACACAGTAATTATAGGAGTGTGTAACTGGATAAGCTGCTGTAAAGTGTGTGTTGAGTTCTAACCTATAAAGTACAGATTCTCTACAGATGTGTGTGTGTGCGTGTGCGTGTGCGTGTGCGTGTGCGTGTGTGTGTGTGTGTGTGTGTGTGTGTGCGTGTGCTGTGTGTTTGCTGTATCTCAATCTTTGGGAAGCCGCTTCCTCACATGACAGGGCAGGAATTGGATGTGACACACTTAGATAACAGAGAGTTCAGTCTGTCTGGAGTGTGTGTGTGTGTGTGTGTGTGTGTGTGTGTGTGTGTGTGTGTGTGTGTGTGTGGATGGGATAATTGCTTGCCGTGACGGCGGTAAAACACTTCCTCTCTGTGTGTACATTAACATAGTGTTAATGTAACAGGATTCTGACCCTTTTGGTGATCCACAAGTCCCACTGGTGCCTTCTGGCTTGGTTTGGGTGTTATTGGATGAGGGAGAGGAGGCTGAACAGGGTGGTCGTCCCTGAGTGCTGCAAATGTGACCCCTGTTGTGGTGGTGTCCAATCCAGGATGCTGCCCATTAAATTCTCGGGTAGGGTCCAGACCCCCCATGACCCTGACTGGGATAATTGAGGTTCAAATATGAACAGGACCTGATTAGGATTCATCTTCGGCTGGTCCTGGTGTTTAGACCCCACCCACACCTCCACTGCTGAAGCTTCTCTGTGAAGCTGCAAGGTGAACGAAGCGGGTTAAGGGACAGCAGAATGAAGCAGAAAAGAGAGAGGAGGAAGAACAGGTAAAGGTAAAGAGACTGAAGCAGGAATAGAGGACAGAAGGAAGGAAGCGAGTAAAGTTGAGAAGAAAGGTAAGGAGAATGAAGCGGGGTAAAGGCAGCAGAAAAAGCAGATACAAGGTAATGAAAGAAAGCCACGTACAGTAGAGGAAAATGAGATGGTACAGGCATGAGCATGAAGCGGGGAAAGGAAATGAGAATAATGCAGGTAAACTTAAGAAAAGAGGAATGAAGAATGAAGCGGGGTGAAAGAAATGAGGAAAAAGCTGGTATAGGTAAGGAGAGTGAAGCTGGTAATTTGAGAAGAATAAAGCAGGTAAAAGAAAGGAGGCTGAAGCAGGTAAAGGATAGGAGGATGAAGCAGGGTAATGGAAAGGAGGAAAAAGACGGTAAAGGTAAGGCGGCTGAAGCAGGTAAAGGTGAGGAGAGTAACAGAGATAAAAGTAAGAAGAAAGTAAAGCAAAGTGAAGCGGGTAAACAGAGGAGAATAATGTTGGTAAAAACGTTAAGCAAAGTAAGGAGAGTGAAGTGGATAAACAAGAGAGTAACACCGGTAAATGTAGGAAGAAAGAAGGAGAATGAAGCGGGGTAAAGGTTAGGATATTGAAGCGGGCCGAGGTAAGAATAAAGATTAGCAGGATGTTGCGGGTAAAGTCAAAGAGAGTGAAGCGGGTGATGGTGGGTACATGCTGTCCTGATTCCGATTCCCGACCTCCTGCTTTATTACTACTATACACGCGCGCACACACACACACACACACACACACACACACACACACACACACACACACACACACTGAGTGTAGGATCAATAGGGGTCCATTAGAGGGAGATGATAGATTTTAATAACATTTTAAAAAACATTAAAATGTGATTATGTAGCTTTCAGATGCTTTTAGCTTTCTACAGTGTGTGTGTGTGTGTGTGTGTGTGTGTGTGTGTGTGTGTGTGTGAGTACCGAAAAGATCCCAAACACACACACACACTCTGAAGGGAACGTAACTGCTCTGTTCCCACGGAAACCACTGCCAAAGCAAATTGGGGAGAGGAAGTGGAACCTGATCGCTGTGTGTGTGTGTTTAAGCTTTTTCTCAGATGTGTATTCGCACCGTAGAAACTCTGCGTGTGTGTCTGCGTGGCTGTGTAGAGATCTCTCTTGTAGCCTTGAGGGTGATCTCCTGACCGTCCTTCCCTCCCTTAGACTTCCTGTTTGAACCGGACATCCTGTTTCACCCAAACTTATCCTGGTCAGGTTGTGGCGGGAGGATCTGGAATCTGGAGCATTATGCCCTGTAGAGGGCGCCGTAAGCTTACCAGGGACAGGGTGCCAGTCTGTTGACACACACACACACACACTGGGACATTTTAGTTTTAGAGATGCCAGTGTTGAACCTTCTGAACAAACTACATCGGCAACAGACACTGGGATTCGAACCGGGGATCTGTGAAAATCCCCCGGCGCTAACCCCTGCGCGAAGCCCCAGCCCCGCCCCTTCAAGTGATGGAGCTTGGCTGTGACTTCCTCCACCATGCTTCACAGTTCTGTTTTTTTGCGCTTAGAAGTTTGTTGTTGCTCAAATGCTGCTTTCTTTCCTATGTTGATGAATGACTAAGGGAATCCAACCTCTGCGTGACCTCGTATATGCCCTGGTGAAGCGGCCGTGGGGACGGATTACTGCTTGAGAGTTCCTGTGCACTTTAATCAATGTAAAGAAAGTTAAACTGAGAAAATGTTGATCAGTTCAGTTCCGTCGAGTTTATAAGAACTTCTAGAGGTGCCAATAATCGGGTAGGGGCGTGTGTGTGTGTGTGTGCGTGCGTGTGTGCGTGCGTGTGTGTGTGTGTGTGTGTGTGTGTGTGTGTGTGTGTGTGTGTGTGTGTGTGTGTGTGTGTAAGAGTGTGAGACACTCATTTCTAGAAATGGGCGCTCCGTTTCGTGGAAACCATCGTATGTGAAGCGTTTCAGCAGCGCTGCAAACCTCATCCTTCTCAAAACTAACCAAACCACACCCACAGCACAAACCCCCACACACACACACTTTAGGTTTGGATATGTGGTGGCACTGCGTCTGATATTAAACCTGAATGTAACCTCATACTGATTACATCCAGCAAGCAAGGTTGCCAGATTAACATATAATCAGCTCAGATAAGGAGTAAACAAAATGCTCAGTAATCAGGGAGCTGGCAACCAGATGTTTAATGCTGCTGTGTTAGGACTCGTCTCACACCTGCTCTGGAGAAAAGATCAGCAGATGTTCGAGCGTCAGACTGTGGCTTTGTCTGAGAGTGTGTGTGTGTGTGTGTGTGTGTGTGTTAGTTAGAGAGCGAGACATTAAAGTCGAGACAGACACAGAACAACAGGAAGACCCGCCCTTCCGTGGTGCTGGTTTGGTGGAAAAGCTGTGCATAAAGTACGTGTGTGTGTGTGTGTGTGTGTGTGTGTGTGTGTGTGTGTGTGTAATGTAGTTTTGTATGTTCTCCTCACCCCTCATCACTTTCTTTTTCTCTCTGCAGATCCCTGATATTGTTCCCATTAAGAAATTTAAACGTGAGGATTCCAGTCCCTCACCCAACAAAGATAAGCAACCTGATTGGCTGCGCTCCCTCTCTGCATCAACCAATAAGGTGAGCTGCTGAGGTTCTGTATATACCCAATGATTATTTCACTGAATCATAGAGTCATAGAATCACCACGGGTCTCAGAGTAACATGGAATCCCTGTGTCACCGAATCAAAGAATGACAGAATCACTCAAATTAAAGAATCACTGAATCATAGAATCACTGATTCACCAATTCAAAGAATTACTATCATTGAATCACGTGACTCTCAGTAACACATAATCACTGAGTTACTGAATCAGTTAATCACAGAGTCAAAGAATCACCGAATCATAGAATCATCAAGTTTCTCAAACACTGTGACACAGAATCAAAGAATCAGTGAATCACCAAATCAGTCATTGAATCACCAAATCATACAATCACTGAATTGTCAAATCACTGAATTACAGAATCAACAAGTTTCTCAAACACAATAACACAGAATCACTGAATCATAGAATAATTGAGTCACTGAATCATCATATCATAGTATCACTGATTCAATTAATCATAGAATTACTGAGGGTGCACTCACACTAGGCACGGTTGCCTGAACCGGGCCAGAGCACGAATGGGGAGGGGGGACAAACACGCTCTGGCCCGCACTCACACTAGCCTCACACAGAAACGCTTCGGCGCGCTTTCGTCATGATTTCGTCATCACCACGCTCGCTCACACAGCACACTTCATGGTTGTACATATGATCGGGTAATCACATACGTTTATGCCGTTCTTTGCTTTCGTTTTGTGCGCGCTGTGCAGCTGCCTCCATAAGCACGAGATGCCGAAAAATAGTTCATCATCAGTACATTTATTATAAGGCTTATTAGAGCTGTGTGTCAGCGCGCAAAGAGAAACAAAAAGTCACATAGTAAGTACAAGCATAAAGTCCGCTGTGCAGCCGAACTACAGAGCATCACATAATCAATGCACCTTATTATAAAGGTTTTTGTGTCAGCGCCAACAAAGAGAAACAAAAAAGCCACGTATAAGTATAAGCACAGAATGCGATGTGCAGCGCGAGAAGCCAGAAAACTGAGCTGCATTATCAGTACACTTATTATAAGGCTTATTATGGCTGTGTGTTAGCGCGAAAAAAAAGAAACAAAAAAGTCACATATTAAATACCAGCAGGAAGTCCGCTGTACAGCACGATAAGGCGACATACAGCGCGTCCCATAATCAATCCACCTTATTAAAAGGCTTATTAGGGCTGTGTGTCAGCGCGAATAAAGAGAAATAAAAAAGCCCTGTATAAGCAGAGTCTGATGTGCAGCATAAGAAGTTGGAACACAGTGGCTGCATTATGAATTATGCATTATTATCAATGCACTTATTATAAGACGTATTAGGGCTGTGTGTCAGCGCGAACAAAACGAAAGCAAAGAAAGGCACAGAAGTGTGTTATTACCCGATCACATGTGTACAACAGATGAAGTGCGCTGTGCTGTGTGGGCGCGTCTGTGATGACAAAAGCGCGCCGGAGTGCGATTGCACTCACACTGCAAACGTACCGTGCTGGAGTCCAGCGAACCGCGCTCCGGCCCACCTTTCAAGCGGGCCCGAGTGCGAGTCGTGAATCGGGCCCTGGTGCATTTGGGAGCACTCACACTAGCCAAACGAACCGCGCCCTGAATCATAGAGTCACTGAGTCACTGAAGCACCAAATCAGAGTCTCTGAATAATATATCACAGAATCACAAAAATACGGAATCACTTAAACAACAAATTATAGAATCACCAAGTGTATCAAATTTAATAACACGGAATCACTTAGTCAAAGAGTTACTTAGTCAGTGAAACACCAAATCATAGAATTGCTGAATTCTGTAATCACTGAATCAATTTATCACTGAATCATAGAATCACCAAATTTTTCAAACAGAGTAACACTGAATCACTAAGTTACTGACTCAGAGTCACAGACCAATCACACTGAATCAGTGGTATACTGAATCATAGCCTATCTGAATCCCCTAATCACTGAATCACTAAAAGAGCAAATCATAGAATCACCAGGTTTTTTAAACATAGAATCATAGAATCACTGAAACACAGAAATGTTGAAACACTGAATCCCCTAATCACTGAATGAGTATATCACTAAGAGAGCAGAGAGTCACTGAATCATGTGTGGGGTAAAGAATCAGTTCAGATCCATGCCCTGTACAGTATCAGTAGGAGTAAAATCATGTGGCTGGATTTATGGTTAGATATTAAACATTGTTTAATTTTAAGGTTATGTAATCTGTATAAACTGTGAATGAGCTGCACTGGCTTCAGTGTGAGGAATCAATTCATATGATAAATATTGTTAAAGCCTAGAATATAAGAATCGACTCTCTTGACTTGACTCTTACTCAGTACAGAGGAACCATTTTGTGATTGTTTATTCTTATGTAAAACCTGAGGTAACAGCAGGTACGTGCCCCATCAGGCTGAGGGAGATGCATGATAAACTAGCTTAGCATTAACACTAGGTTTGTACGTGTTTCAGGGTTTTAGCTGTGTCCAGCAGCGACAGAGAGCCTCGGCGTTCAGACCCTGGTCCCCGAACTTCAGCGCTAACGAAAAGGATGCTAAACCTGTCAACTCGCTACGTGATAGCTTCTACAACTACAAAGCTTTGGAGAACGCCATCGCTCCCAACGTGGCTCTGCCTCCACTGCACAAGGGGGAGCCGGCATCACTGCTCAGCACCTTCCACCGCCCCGATGAGCACCCGGACGGACACGGGAGGAGCAGCAAGAGGAGGACGACGGGCGACGCCCATCAGAGTCACACCCCCTCCTCCAGGGCGCCTCCGCCCGAGCGAGACTCCGACGTCGAGGTCGAAGTCCGAGAAGAAGGTGTGGTATAATTAACATAGGTTAGCGTGATTTTTTTTTATATGTGAAGCGTTTGTTGATTGCGTTTGTGTTTTTTTTTTCCCGCAGTTACGTCGTCCCTCTCGTCCCTCTCGTCTCCGTCCTTCACCTCGTCCAGCTCTGCCAAAGACCTCAGCTCTCCGGGGGCGGGAGGCGTTCAGACGGAAGGTCCGGTGGGCGGAGCCTGCGTGGACTCAGAGGTGGAGTCTCTGAGGCAGGCGCTGGATGCGGGTTTGGAGTCACGGGAGTCGAAGGAGAAATTCCTGCAGGAGGTCGTAAAGATGAAGCTGAGGCAAGAGGAGAAGCTGGGGTCGGCCCTGCAGGCAAAGCGTTGCCTCCAACAGGTACAAACACGCCATCGCTGGTACAAAGGGTCCTGTTCCGGTTCTGGTTCTGGTTCCAGGTCCAGTTAAATGGGGTTAAAGGATCAGAAACAAAACCAGAAATATCACGTTTGGTTTATTATCTTATGAGTGTTATTTATATGGTAACATGGTTCTGCTGCTCCACGGTCCAGTGTTGATGCTTTTTATATCACACGATGATAACGTGTGTGTGTGTGTGTGTGTGTGTGTGTGTGTGTGTGTGTGTGTGTGTGTGTGTGTGTGTGTGAGAGAGTAGGAGCTGGAGTTCCTGAGGGTGGTAAAGAAGGAGAAGCTTCGTGAGGCCAGTGAAGCGAAACGAGCTCTGAGGAAGGAGATGGAGAAGCTTCGCTCTGAGCATGAGAGGAAGCTGAAGGAGCTGAACGAGTCCCGGGCTCAGCTCACACGGGAACTGGAACACCTCAAACATCTGTACAGCTGTGAGAACCACAACCAGAACCACAGTGATACTGCACGAATTCGCTCCAAGTACTCTGCTCAGGTTAGTGATATAGGGTTAAAAAATTAACTCACTGAGACGGAGCTGTTTTTATTGAAGAAATCTTTATCTGTGTGAATGTAATGATGATTTATGTAAGTGATTATAATGTTAGAGTGAAAGAATAAGTTTATTGGATTAAACTGTACAATTGAACTTAAAGGATACTCTAGTTCCCCTGTTAGACTATCTCTAGCCTGGATACAAGACGAGATACGGCTACAGGAGTCATACAGGTTCAGTATGGTATCCTGTAACACATTTACGCAAAGATGTTGTAAATCCTGCACACTGGTAGCTGGTTCCATATGTGCTCAGTTGGTGATGAATCTGAATCAACAAAGTGTTCCAGTCTGGTGGAGACATTCTGGGTGACCATTATCCTGCTGAAAAATGCCAGTTGGAAGTCCTGCCATGAGAGGCAATACAGGATGTCCTGCACATATCTCTGATCTGTTAGTGTTTCTCGTATCACTACTAGAGGTGACCGATTGTGGTAGCCGATGGCTCCCCAGATCATCACACCAGAAGTTGGGGCAGTGTGTCGCTCCACAGCAGAGAAAAGACTGAAGCGTCACCACGAGGCCTCCATACTCGAACCCGACCATCAGCAGATCAAAAAACAGAACATGGATTCATCTTTAAAGACCATACGGTTCCAGAACAGGTTTATGATTGACACCACTGCAAACGAAGAAAGGACACATAATGGGTGCCGTGACAACAAATTTCCTTCTACTAAGCCCCTGGAAATTGTCCGGGCAGAGAAGGTGGTGTGTATTTAAGGCGCCCCCTGTGTCTGGATGGTGGATAACCAAACTGTGGGAGCTTTAATTTGTTTCTTTCATATTCTTTCTTCCTTCCTGCTCGTGCTTGTCGGCAGATCAAACAATCTTCCCTGCTGGGGGTCTGTCTGGGCCATCCGGAGCCTGGTCACCGTGTGTGTGTGTGTGTGTGTGTGTGTGCCCCCATAAAATGCCTGTTCCCAACACCTCCTAACAGTTAGGTCAGAACGACCCAGATGGGGGCATTTCATCAAACCCACCGTCCTGCTTCTGTCAGTCCAGTGATGATCCCCCTCTCAAAGTCTGTCACCAAGAGGTACATTACCCAAAAGTAGTTTCTGAGAACCGTTTTATAGGGCAGCGATATAGGGGAAGCACTTTTACGCCCTCTTGTGGTAAGACCACACCTGTAATCATTTTAATATCTGTCTGATGATGATGATGATGATGATGATGATGATGATGATGTTGTGTGTGTGTTTATCTCCAAGCAGATCGAGGAGCTCCAGTTGAAGCTCCAGTTAGCCGAGGCGGATCGTGAGCAGCTGCGGTCTGAGCTCCAGCAGGAACGTGAAGCTCGTCAACATCTGGAGAAAGTGGTTAAGGACCTGCAGAACCAGCTGTGGCCCAAACATCAGGAGGAGGAACCACAGGAGGAACCACGGGAGGAACCGGCAGGAGAATCTGAAACCTCCAGCACTAATGCTATAGAGTCCAGCAATTAACAACCCCCCCCCCCCAATCCCCCCCATCCCCCCCATTCACACACAGGGGTGATGTGTTTAATTCACTCCGTCACCATGGAGATCTGATCTGAGGTTGAGATGATCCGACCTTCAGCAGGGTTATGGTGGGAAACAAAGAACTTACAGAAGTTGGTGATTATTCCTCCGCATCTATCACACCCTCATCTGATCAATAGTAATCGATACTCATATCACACCCTTCATCTGTTCACTGATCAATACGTGTATCAGTGATCAATAACAGTATTATCTGATAGTCAGAGCTCTGATATTGATTCTTCTTTAATCCGTTACCTCAGAGAGCTGCTGTGTGTGAGTGTGGATGAAGTGGGCGTGGCTGAACTGTTACTGCAGCACCTCCATTACAGAGCAACCTCTAGCATGACTCAGCAGATTTCTGAGGCGATTTCTAACAAGCTAACCTAAAGCAGCCTCCTCACTGACTTTTTAAGCGATAATTAATCAGTAATTTATATAAATTAAACCTATAACTGATCAGAAAAGCTGATTAATAAATAAAACTAAGTTATCTGTGGATTTTACTGAAATATGATCAAACTGTGAGAGTTATCTGAGGCGATTGCTAACAAGCTAAGCTAAAGCAGCCTCCTGACTGACATTTTCCTGAGATCAGTCATGTAGATCTGTTGCTGATTAATAAATAAAAAATAAAGGTCTGTGTGGATTTTACTGAAAGTATGTTTAAAATAAGAACAAACTCTGTGTGAATTTTCTGAGGCGATTGCTAACAATCTGAAACATCTTCCTGACTGACTTTTTTCTGAATTTATTTGATTATTAATCAATTATTTATATTAATTAAACCAAAATCTGATCAGAAAAGCAGATCTGCTGATGATTAATAAATAAAGAATAAAGCTGTGTGGATTTAAATAAGAACAAACACTATGTGAATTTTCAGAGGCGATTGCTAACACGCTCAGCTACAGCAGCCTTCTGACTTTGTACTGAGTTTAGTCAGCAATGAATCAATAAGTTATCTAAATTAAACCTAAATTTGATTAAATTAATACATAAAAGTTCTGTGTGGATTTTACTGAAATTGTATTTACATAAAAACAAACTCTCTGTGTGAGATTTCTGAGGCGACTGCTAATAAGCTAAAGCTTTTTACTGAAATTCATCGATAATTAATCAGTAATTGTTATAAATTAAGCCTAAATCTGATCAGAAAAGTAGATCTGCCGATGATTAATAAATAAAGGATAAAGTTATCTGTGGATTTTACTGAAATAAGAACAAACTCTGTGTGAGGTTTCTGAGGTGATGGCGAACAGGCTAACAGTTGCTGTGTTTATGTGTTACCATGGTAACGGGCGAGTCGGACGATCTTTACCAGAGCTTTGCTGTCAGAATTGAATCCTGATTTGTACCACAAACCCAAATGAGCACCACTCAAGGATTTTTTCAAAACACTTTCAGATGAAATTTAAAGCCGGAGGATTTTCACAGATCTTTGTTATTTCTTTGTTGGCCTTCCTGAAACGCAGTGTTATGAAATGAAACATTTTTTTAAAATAAGCCTCAAAATCCTCTCTCTAAAAAAAAAAAAAACAGAAACACGAACATCATCGTACGCACAAACGCATTACCCGAGCGTTTTGGGGTTAAACCCCTGCAGGCGTGTCTTTAAAAGATACGGCACGTGTGCTACGCTAATGGCTCCACTGAGCGTATCCATTAGCGTCACGCTAAATTGAGGGCTGTTCTAGGAGAATGTTCTTTAAATAAATTATATGTAAATACGTCTTTTTTTATTATTATTACCTTACGATAACGAATTGCACTTTGTCATAACGTATAGCGTGTCCTTAGCCTCAGTTTAGCATCGTAGAAATGTTAACGTTCCTTCGTTCATTATGCAACCGCTAATGCAACTTACTCTGAAAATCCTGTAAATAAATAAATACAATTTTAAAGATTGACGCTCCGCTTCGTCTCTCATGTTTAAACATAACTCGTTTATTTCATCAGCTATCAAACGTCGGCACATTTACGAATCGCCTGTTATGCACACGTTGTCCTGTAGGAGGTGCTATGTGTTTGTTTACGTGGAATGTAATGGAAAATGTAAATATTTAATAACCTAACTAATGTTTACGAAATGTGTAATTATTGCAATTATTAACACAGTTTACGCAAAGTTACAGCTAACAGCGGCTACTAAAATTTTGACATCACCACAAATTTAGAGTCTCTCAGCCAATCAAAACACAGGAATGAAAAGTGAGCATGGGCAAGCCGTGTCTGATAGCTGATGTAATGAATCTAGCATAAGAGTTTTATTTTCCACTCTTATTGCTGTTTGTCATTTATACTTTGTTTTTTCTTTTAGTTTAATAGCAATATTTTAAAATTATTTTTTATGCATGAAAAGGTCTGTATCGGGCATTACGACGTTTCTTGTTTTATGATTTTATTGTGTCGTATGATTAAAGAAACTGCAAATCACGCATTAAAAAAGTGCCTGAACGTGTGTGTGTGTGTGTGTGTGTGTGTGTGTGTGTGTGTTTGAATAGACTGAAGCTGACAGTATTGTTTTTATTTTTATTCTTTTTTTTTTTTTACTAAATGTATTAAAATAAATCTGCATCCTAAACAAATCCTAAATAAAATAAGTCATTATTAAATATTATGCTTCTTTCTAATATTGTTATTAAAACATGTTCCCTTTTTTCTAACAAAATTAAATACAATTTAGCGACTCTAGAACGACGCAGTTTGTAAAAATAAATAAATAAATAAATAAATAAACGAACTAAATGTAATGCAGCTTATTAAATCATGTACATTTTAGCGATTTTTGTGCAGCTTGTTTTATAGTTTTTATTTTTTACTCTGATTGAGGTGTTTTATTGTTTTTTGTTTTTTTAAGGGAGAAATTGTTGCTAAAGTGTATTTTATAAACCAGAGCCATTTCAGTTCTTTTCTTCTTTTTTTTTGTAACAGCAATAACAGGATGTTGATTGTAAGAATTACAGACGAGTGTAAATAGGTTTTTGTATTTTAGAATGTATCATAAATAAACATAACGGTTTTTTTTATTCAGTAGTTTTTTGTATTAAGTTTGTTTTTGCGTTGTGTTATGTATTCGTTTTAGTACATTTTTATTTTTATAATTAATTACAGTAATAATTGTTGGTTTTTTGCTCTTTCCTAAGCAGGCGTGTGTCGATACATCGTGATGATCA
>JAJAGP010004142.1:20000-55797 GCA_025084515.1 Ancistrus triradiatus | reverse complement strand
CGGACTCGGTCAGAGCATCTCCTAAACAACAAGGCTAGCGGTAGTGGAGAGATAAACCAACACACCACAAGGGGTTCAAAGGCTCAGTGAACTGACTGAAGGAATGTGTTACAACAGCTGTTTGAACCTGGCTCTCTCAACAGCCTGAATCTGGGACTGTGGTAGCCTAGCGTTTAAGGTACTGGACTATGGACCAGAAAGTCCAGGGTTCAAATCCCACCTCTGCCAAGCTGCCACTGTTGGGTCCTTGAGCAAGACCCTTAACCCACAATAGCTTGGATTGTAAGACTGTACCAATTGTAAGTCGCTCTGGATAAGGGCGTCTGCTAAATGCTGTACATGTAAATTGGCGCCGCGTCTTTTGTGATGTAGCTGGTGACAGCATTTCTAACGTCTTGCCATCTTGTTTCTATTCCTAAGGCACTTTGTTGCAGATTCCTCCAAGATTTGCTGAGTGTGTTTTTGTGCTGGTCCCTTGGCTGGTTTAAGCCTGTCGTGGACAGCCGACTCCTGAAGTTTGTCATAATCTTCGTATTCAGCACGGTGGTTAGTTCACAGATGGTGAAATAAGTTCGTTGTCGAGCTGTCTTTAATGGCAACCGACTTCTGACAGTTTGCAGATTGACGGCTTTGAGGCTGGTGGTGTCCGTATTTTGTCCCCTGGTGCAGTATGTTCACTCATTTTTAACTTCAGTCATGCGTTTGTAGGTAGAACGCAAGGTTGGTTTGTGGCGCTAGCGCTCTATCCTAACCGGTTACATGACGCAGTGAATAAATGAACTCTTAAGGCGTGTTTCTGACTTTTTTTTTTTTGCAAAGCGAGCGTCATACTTGAAGACGTCAGCTCACACATCCGCTGGCTTTAAAGGACTTTAGTTGGCCTCTTTTTTCCACTGACTTTTTTTCTTGCGACAACTAGCGTCCTTGGCAAAGCAGCCCCCAGAACTAAAGAGCGGCTATCGAACACTTTGTGGACACGGACACAGTATATATCTGATTATTCAAGTGGTCATGTAAGCAACATACTCCCATCTAGAAATTAGATTAAGAAATCCCACAAAGAGAGCTGGATTTTACTCCAGTAATCAGATTACTCATAGCATGTCTACCAGTTACCTGATTATGATTGGATTTGGCAGTCTGTGCATGTGCACAGGGTGGCTAGCAGAAAAAAACATGGTTGCCAGGTCTGCTTATTCTTAGGGATTTCACTTTTTCTGGATTATTTACACAGACCAGATGGTTGATTCGCTAGCGGGATCTGGCAACCCTGGAATTAAAAGCAGCACCTGCTAAAGGGCTATCGAACACTTTGTGGAGACTGAAACGCAGTATATACTCAAGAAAATGAAGAATTTGATTATTTAATATTAAAGTTTGACATTTATGTCACATATTTCTGTGAGATTATTGGCTGGGTTCAAAGCAGAAATCTGATTACCACCCGGGTCATGTAAACTCAGAGGTTTCCCATTATCTGATTACTCAAGTGCATGTAAACTCGTTGATCGGACTGTCTTCAGTTATGGGATTATTATTATAGTGCAGCTACTCACTCACTGTACAGCATTGTAAGTTAGAACCTGTTTACATGACCACTGTGTTAATGTGGTAAATACTGAAATGTAGCGCGGTCATCGCTCGCTGATCATTTGGGATCTAGACTGGACTTTCTGGAAAGCTGTCTGTTGTTGAAACTTTTACATAAATAATGGTAACACTGACGCAGTTGCTCTCGTCACCGCCATTGTTCGAGGCATCTCTTAACGTGGTGGTAGATAAACCTCAAGCGGATCTGGCTTCCTTTACTACCAGTCCTTGTTTTTGAATGTGTGTGACCGAGTCGGGAAAATAAGCACTGATCAGAAATCCATGTTCGTAACTTGTTAATCAAGCCTTGTGGGCAGCCGAAATGCCTTTTTCCACCTAACCACCAGAGTAGAAGCTTATGTTTCAGGTCTAGTTAAGAGCAGGAATCTATTATATATTGGCCTCTCTGCTTTCAACATATTTCCTCTGTGAGTACACCATCTTCTGGGTCCCCCTACTCCCCCCCTCCTCCCTGGTGTATACTGTTCCCTGGAGTTTCCTGTTTACCACTGAACTCTAAACACACACACACAGGGTGATTAGAGGAGTACATGGGGATATTCGGTGCGGGATGAGATCCAGGCAGGCCACAGGCTGTTTATGACATACGGCTAATCTCAGCCAGCAGCTGTAGGCCTTCACCAGCACAAACGGCTCTGCTAATGCAACTTGCTCTTACGTCTTTCTGTCCAGAAAAAAATGTCGGCCAAACCTAATTCGTTACAGACTTCAGAACTTACGCAACATAACCAGCAGGGTGGCCATGGTTTAGACCAATTAGCTGGACGTGATGTCACCAGTCAAGTACAATGAGAGCGTTTACATGCACTTCATAATCCGATCAGATTTCTGCAGGTATCCGATTATACTCCCATCTAGAAATCAGACTAAGAAATCCCATAGAGAGAGCTGGATTTTACCCCAACAATCAGATTACTCATAGCATATATATCAGTTACCTGATTATAATCTGTTTTCAGTCTGCACATGTCCATGAGAGTTCCACCATGGTTGCCAGGTCCTTGCATTTCTAAAGACCTAGCTTTATGTGGCCTATTTTTCCATAGAATTTAGCGTTTTTTTCCTCCTTGCTGGATCTGGAAACCCCGGAATTAAATGCGCCATGGAATTAAAGGCAGCGAAACGGCTATCTGACACTTTGTGGAGACTGAAATCCGCCGATTAAACATTTTATGCAGCGTCGCAGGCCATCAGTTTCGGACTCGGTGTGAAGGACGGTGTTAACACACACACACACAATCAGCTCTTTAAGAGCAAACATGGCCGTTACACGTTCAGCTGCCGGAAGCACTGCTGATGCAGACTTACGTAGATGAGGCCTGAGTAGTATCTCTCCTTCAGGTTGTGCAGCACGGACGCCTCGTTGAGGCACGTGAGCTCAGCCATGTCCTCCACCTTGTTGAATTTGGGCGGGTTCATTTTCTGGATGTCATCCTTGTTGACGCGGACCTTCTTGCCTGAGTCGGCGAGCTCCACCGACACCTCGTCGCCATGCTCCTCCCTGATCGAGCCTGCCTCGAAGCCCAGGCGCTCCGACGGGACCCACACCAGCTTCTTGGAGGCCCAGTCGGCCTGTGCCAGCGGGTTGTTGACGACGGTCCGGTCCACATACAGGTACTTATCTGCAGCCGACATGGTTGCTGTGAGAAGAAAGAGAAAATATCGATTTATCACACATACAGAGTATGGGGAGTTACACGGAGTCACTCGCTGGCGTATAACCCTACTACTTTGGCGTATGGCAGGGGGGTGTCATGAGGACAGAGGAAATTTGGAGGGGGACAGATAGATCGAGAGCTACAGAGAAATGATAGCGGGATCAATAGATACAGATCGATCGACAGAGAGAGATTACAGCCAGGTTCATGTCAGATCAAATGTAATTATGTAGGGCTTTTGCAATGGAGCATTGTCCCAAAGCAGCTCTACAGTGATCTAGACCCACAGCCCCCCGGTGAGTAAGACTAGGGCGACAGCAGCAAGGAAAATCTCCCTAAATGTCATGAGGAAAAAACCTTGGGAGGACCAAGGCTCAAAAAGGGGCGGCCTAGATGTTCACCTGCTTGGGCGGCCTAGATGTTATATGTCAGAATTGAACTAAATTACCTACTAAAACAGATAGACAGATGGATAGATGGAAAGCTGGAAAGACAGACAGATAGATAAACAGAAAGACAAAGACATTAATATATGTGCATTGTCTGTGAGATTTGTTTTTTGGCAGGTCGTTCATAAAAGTTCTTCAATTAATCTATACGTGTGACATAGTATAACAATTTTGAGCAAAAATAATTACTCAAATGAAGCTCTTACATTCACGTTTATGTCATTTAGCAGAAGCCTCTTACGCAGAGTGACTCACAACTGACACAGTCTTATAATCCAAGTGTGTGGGTTAAGGATCTTGACCCAACAGTGGCAGTCTGGCAGAGGGAGGATTTGAATTCTAGTCCTTCAGGTTCCTAGTCCAGTACCTTAACCGTTTCACCCCCACAGTCCACAGGGAGCTCTTAAACATGAAGTGTTTACTAATGCATTTTGGGAAATGAATGATTGTGGAACCCAACAATGAATCAAGATCGTCACAGTTATTATCCAACTACACAAAAATAGAGACGGATCTAACTAGAAGAACAACTAGGAGATCCAACTAGAAGAACAACTAGGAGATCTAACTAGCAGAACAACAACTAGGAGATCCAACTAGAAGAACAACTAGGAGATCCAACTAGCAGAACAACTAGGAGATCCAACTAGCAGAACACCTAGGAGATCCAACTAGCAGAACAACTAGGAGATCCAACTAGAAGAACAAACTAGGAGATCAACTAGAAGAACAACTAGGAGATCCAACTAGCAGAACAAACTAGGAGATCCAACTAGAAGAACAACTAGGAGATCCAACTAGAAGAACAACCAGGAGATCCAACTAGAAGAACAACCAGGAGATCCAACTAGAAGGAAACAACCAGGGAGATCCAACTAGAAGAACAACCAGGAGATCCAAACTAGAAGAAACAACCAGGAGATTCCAACTAGAAGAACAAACCAGGAGATCCAACTAGAAGAAACAACCAGGAGATCCAACTAGAAGAAAACAACCAGGAGATCCAACTAGAAGAAACAACCAGGGATCCCAACTAGAAGAACAAACAGGAGATCCAACTAGAAGAACAACCAGGAGATCCAACTAGAAGAACAACCAGGAGGATCCAACTAGAAGAACGATTAGGAGATCCAACTAAAAGAACGACTAGGAGATCCAACTAGAAGAACGACTAGAGATCTAACTAGAAGAACAACCCGGAGATCTAACTAGAAGGAACAACCAGGAGATCCAACTAGAAGAAAACAACCAGGAGATCTAACTAGAAGAAACAACTAGGAGATCCAACTAGAAGAACGACTAGGAGATCCAACTAGAAGAACAACTAGGTGATCTAACAAGAAGAAGTGCTGCAAGCTTGACTACAAGCTGCTGTTGAACTACCAGCATGACACACCTACGCCTCTTAAATCCTTCTGTCTGAAGTAAGTGCGTGTTTAAAATCTGTGAAGATCTCACCCATAGATAACAGAGCAAGTGGATCAATCAGCTCAGCTCTGCAAAAAGTCTGCTGCCTTACCAGAAACGACACGGAATCCATTTTAGTACGATGCTGTGGGCCACAATAACGTCTAAGACAACCAGGTCAGAACATCTACAGGATCAATACGACTTTATTACATGTGCTTAAGAGTTTTCATACACACCTAACCCTACTGTATGCACATACAGAAACAGTCCTCAAGCATTCAAGCATGAAATTTGTGCAGCAGACGCCCTGTACAGCCTCACCCATGACAATAATGCTGTGAGCTGTACAAACTCTTGTTTAGGCAAACACACCTAATACTTCAAACCGATCCAAACAAAAAACCTCCAGCTCTAAGAGGCGGAGAGCTGATAACTGGAATTGTTTGTCGATGACCGGTTCGAAACCATGGCCACACTTCCACGTTCATAGAAAACAGCGCGGGCTCAGAACGCGAGGCTCAACCTGCATCGGTAAAACCGGTCCCACAGGTCGTCTACAAAAACAACTCTCTCAGTAGTCTTGGGAAGGCAGGGACGAGGCTCTCATTGGACAATATTAAAACCGCAGCGACAGAGAGCTGATGGCGTTCCAAACGCTTTGAGATGCTCATCTGAGAAAGTACAAACGCCTGCAAACACTTGATCATACACAGGTCTTAGCAATGCAGCGATCAGGAAGGGTTAAGTGTCTGTTCAAGTGTGTGTGTGTGTGTGTGTGTGTGTGTGTGTGTGTGTGTGTCACGGATGAAGGCAGAGCAAGTGCAGAAACGTTCCTGTGGGAAAGCGTTCACTTCTCGCTGGCCTTTTACGATAAACTATGTGGTTTGGACAAACGACTTTGATGATGACATGGTCCTAAGGCAAAGGTCCTTTAAACAAATATGAGCTCCTTTAAACAACAACACTGTATTGGGGTGACAAACTAATGATACAGGCTATTGACATTGGAAAGAACTTCACGATACCATGATATCATGGTACATTGCGATATTCCACAAAACATAGAACATAAAACAGCTTACAGTTACGGTGTGCAATCCGAGTCGTCTTAGAACGTCACATCACATTAATAACTCCGCCAACAAACGGAGGCAAACCACTGTACTGCCACATCTACATTTAAAATGTGTTTTATTTTCCTTAAAAACAAAATAACTGCTGTTTCGAGCTGAAAATCGCTAATAAATATCGCGATAAATTGCTGTATCGATTTCGAGGTTGTACGCTATAATACTGTATGATGTAATTTGTCAGCCCATGACCCTGAGGATCTGGGTTCAAGTCCTGGCAGTGCCTTCCATGGAACAAAAAAGGATTACTCTGATATTCTGAAATGCGTATAAACACTAGGGCTGGGCGATATGCTAAGAATATTATATCACAATACTTAAAGGCATTTTCACGATACACGATATTTATCACGATACATGTCATCGCAGGCCAAATGCAACATTCTTAAAAACTACTATTCAGACATGGTCCCATACTTAGTAAAGGGATTTATATTCAAAACGTGCTGCACTTCATCCAGTTAAACAGGACTAATTACTCTCTTTATAATGAAACATGGTCTTTCAGTGTTCTTCAAGCTCTGATGGCTTCCTCGATACGCTTGGAAAAGCATATCATCTATCAGGATACGATAAAACATCATCTTATTGCCCACTCCTAATAAACACTTACGAAAAATACCTGAAATATTCGCAAAGATCAGAAAACAGTGCAGATGGGAGCAGGATTCCAGTATCTGAGCCTTTCCCATTCTCAGTGGTGCTGTTTTGTCCTATACATTTATTTTAAACATAATTGTGGTTAAAAGCGTGAATTTAATTTATACATAGGTAAATCAGTCCACTACATATTCAAATAACCATGTATTGACAGGGGAGGTATGGTCCCATTAGCCGATCTGATTAATGCTACACCTACCCATAACCCGGGTTAGTTGTTCAAATAAAAGTTGACATGTTTGTTTATAGCAGTTGATGTATGGACCCACAGAACAGTCCTCAAAAGGTGTATCAAGACGAGGTACACACACACTTATTACTATACCTACACATAACCTTAACCTCAGTAACCTAAAGATATTTTGACTTTTGGTTTTCAAAATAAAGTTTGTGTAAAATAGCACTTTTCCCCCATGAGGATGAGCAAAATGTCTCCACTCCAAATGTCAAGGTCTTTCTTGATCTTACGTCAAGGTCATTTGGGACTGTGGTAGGCTAGCGGTTAAGGTACTGGACTATGGACCAAAAGGTCTAGGGTTCAAATCCCACCTCTACCAAGCTGCCACTGTTGGGTCCTTGAGCAAGGCCTTAACCCACAATTGCTTGGATTGTAAGATTGTATCAGTTGTAAGTCGCTCTGGATAAGGGTGTCTGCTAAATGCTGTAAATGTCTCGAACGTTATACCGAGCACACTGGCTCTGCTGTCACCTTGGGAGCGTTGCAGAGTCACAGATTTGGTTAAACAACATGGTGCTGCAAGTCTCGACAAGAACGAGAAGCTGCTCCTCCGTTCCCATGCCTTTCTGAGCGGTGCTATCCTAACGAGAGCCGACTTGACGGGTTTTCCCAAGAAGAGATGTTCTGGCGTACAGGTCTTTGGCAACTCGAGCTTCAAACGCAGAGTAATTAACACGAGGATCTGTCACGTCTTACAGCTTTCACTCCTCACACCTCCAGCATTCCAGTCACCAAAAAAAACCCGTCTCCGTCAACTGGTACAGCGGTGGCTTAAGATTACGAATCCCATGTTGGTCCATGTTGGTTTATGCTGGTTAGTACTGGTCTGGTGATGGTTTAGTGGCAGACTTGAACAGTCTTGTCAGTAAAGCTGGTTAACAAGAGTAACAACATACGCTAGTCTGGTGTGATTATTTTTAACTGGGTAACCAGCGAAAAGAAAATATGCTTAGTTGAGTTGTAGTTCTAAAGCTACACTTCAGCTAGAACAAGAGGGCTGATTAACACTATTAAAGAAAAAGAACGTCTGCCAAACGTTTTACTCAGAAATCAGAAAGTCTCCTGCACCAACATATGCCCATATCGTTAAAAGTAGGAGAGATTTGGAACGAGGTCCGAGTGATCTGACAGTAAGGCAGCTTGGCAGAGGTGGGATTTGAACCCTGGACCTTCTGGTCCATAGTCCAGTGCCTTACCTGCTAGGCTACCATATTACATTTATAATATGCGTCTGCTAATAAGAAATGACCTCCAGCACTCCTGGCCCAAGCATCATTCTATTCTTATTTTTTATCTGCAGAAGAATTCAAAGACATGCTACACCAAAGGACTGTTGATCTCCGAGTCTGAGATAACAGAGATTAACTATCTCAAGTCCAAGCTTCATCGGGAGATGTTCTTCTGCGTAGAGTCACAACCGATTACCCGATGGTGCTTTTAGGATGAGCTCTAGGGAGTTACAGAGGGAGAGGAGAATAATCCTATTAACTACAGGGAGTAAATCAAAGACCGAGCCAACACAGAGCCCCAGACTTTGACTGGCGGTCCCGGCGGCCTGGAGTCACGTTGGCGCGTCTGCAAGAACTCAAGAGTCGAGCCCGGTCGCCATGTAAAAAACACACAGTGTACACTTTTGACAAAAAACAGAGATCTTCTCACGACACCCCTACCCCTACGCTCACGACCCCGCAGCCGAGTCCCATCACCCCTCTTCCTGCACCCTAACACGGCCCTAAAATTAGTCTCCGCCTCTCCTGTTTATCCTCCCAACAGTTCCACTCCCTGAAAATGATAAATTCTTTGTTTGTTCAGACGTCCAGGGTCACATTCCTGCCATACTTGCACCTTATCAGTTAAAAAAAAAACAAAAAGAAGAAGAAGAAAGCAGGGGGGGATTTTGATAAATTCTCTTAATGGCACAGTAACCTGTTTGCTCATGTTTCACTTTCGGGTCAGATGTTAAACCTCTGTAGATACCAGTCACGGTGGAGAAACAGTCCTGAAAGCCAGAGGAAAGGTTCAGTGTGGACGACCGAGAAGTAAAGAGGTCACCGGACCTTTGTAGAGATTTAACCCCAAGAGTTCTGGATCGGTTTGACCGATAGTGAATGTTTGTTCAGCACAACCTAACCAAGTGACCACATAATATCAACACGGAACCCCCCAAAACCAGAAAGTGTGCTTGGAAAATTTACACAAAACCACAAACAAACAAACGAAAACTTTTTTAGGGCTTAGAAACGTATACAACAGTTTCAGTTAACATCAATGCACTCTAGCTCTCCTGAGTCTCTGCTTCCTCTAAGGTACTTTATCTCTACATTATTTTATTCAACATTTGACTTATTATATTGTCTTTACACATGTTCTGTCTGTTTTTTTAGTTAACCTATAGCTAACTTAGATCATTCTTACATATAATATCTATGCCACCAGTCTTGGTCGTCCCAAGGTTCCTTCCTTATAGCGTTTAGGGAGTTTTTTCTTGGCACTGTCGCCCTAGGCTTGCTCAGTTCGGGCTTTGGGCCTAGATAATACATTGTAAAGTTGCTATGAGACAGTGTAAACCATTGTAAAAAGTGCTATAGAAAGAAATCTGACTTCCAGTCAGTGGTGATAATGCACCAATATGGTATCCCAATCGCCATACAACCCAAAAGAAGAAGAAGAACTAGGGCGCGGTCATAGGCATATTATGTATATTATATTATTATTATATTATGTATATTATATCAGTCTATGGGTGTGATTTCAGACACCCCCCTCATTCATGCCACTGCTGTCCCAATGAGAAGACGTTCCAAAACTGCATTCGCCTCAGTGGCTCTAACTTTATATTCACTCGTTTACTGATTATTATTATTGTATTACGTTCCTTTGATTCATTCCTGCTTTTAATCATTAACTACATACAAATATAGGCGTAAAAAACAATCATTTGGGGATCAGGGACAGATTAACTCCATTTACATTCCTTACAGGGAAATTGGATTCAAACTTCAAACCTTCTGGAAGCACTTCAGTTTGAATTCTGAGGTTTTACTGTATTGTGTTTATGGGTTTTGAGTATGTTCTTTCAGCCCTACTGTTTTGTTTTGTACGTGTGTTTGTATATGGTGTTTATATAGGGTGTCTAGGTGATTTTAGTTTTCCCCCCACATTTTAAGATTTTAGTAATGCCAGAGCTCATGCTGGAATCCACAGATCAAACATGAGCAGGCACCCTGAACGTACACAAGTCCATCACAAGGCTGGCTGATGTGGCACCAAGGATGAGGGATGATCTGCCGTTACATTCTCCCCTCCCTCAAACACAGCCATGACATGCCAGAAGGCACAGACGAGACTCGAACCCAGGTCAATGCGGTAGTGGGCAAGCAAACTGCTGTGAAAATGGTTAGGTCACATTGAGAAGTTTTCAAAAGCAAGACCAGGCAGACCTCAGAGGGTTTAACCAGGGCCGTTCTGAATGCCTGTGCATGAATTCAGGATGTTTGAAAGGGTAACAACATTGATTATCATTAAACCTGTCAAAAATGGCTCTTTGGTCTGCAGCGAAATCTGGAAAAGGCCCGAATCCGTGCCATACATACTTTGTGTATTCATTAAGCAGTAATGGCGGGGTCTGGTATCACTGCAAACAGTGCAAGTGATAATGAAAGGGCTACATTTCCAAATGAGGGACTGCAGGGGGAAATTAAGCGGAATAATGACGCAGCGTTACGGAGCAGTGGGCTGCAGTATGTACGTTTCAGCAGACCAGAATAGGACAGACTTAAATAAATACTTAGCACAAAAATGTAAACGTGGCAACGAAAGCAGAACGCTAATCAGGAACAGCTGGAACAGTTCACGCTCTCGCTCTCACTTATTACTCATTTCTGCATTTTGTCCTTCACAATTAGCCACAACAGCGTTTGAGGTCAAACATCAGTTGTACACAAGTCAAGTCGGACTACGCTACAGAAACTGCCGCGACGTTAACACCGTGGAGAAGGCTTTCATACAAGCAGCTGACTCTGTAGGTCAAACGTCTCTCTGGGGTAAACGCTTTGACATTTCCGAATCTGGCAGGACGCACGGAAATCTGTTTTGTGGCTGATGCTAAACGTGACCGCCGTGTAATTTTAGCTGCACCCGTTCTTAGCGATTCGCCAGCGAGTCGGAGGAAAATGTTACTTATCCCAGTAATTCGGTCTCATTTCCTTCGTCGCTTTACGTCGACCATTTATGACTTGTGACGCAATGCTGAAGTTTGGCAGAACGGATGGAAGTTTGGTTAGCAGTCATGGCCACATGTAATAATGGGCATTTCACCAGCACTTCTGTGGAAAAAAACTGACATTCCCAACAGTTCCATATCACTCCTACAGTCACCATGAATTTATGGTGTCCATATATAAAGCTTTCATGATAAGAGCGAGCTAGCTGGGTAAATCATTAGCCTGCGGTACAGTAAAACATCGGTAAGGGATGGTTTACTCTGCCCAGTTGCACCAGTAAGCAAGCATGGGCTTAAATGAAACAGAAAATAATCAATTCCAGAATCAGACGGCGAACAAAATGCCTTCCTCAGAGTTTTAATCTCCCTTAAAGTCATATGTAGTGTAAAAATGCTGGCCAACAACTACAGCTTCTTATGTTCGAACTTTTCTTTAATTATGGTTACACCTAATTATTTAATATCAAGATCTAAAATTGTAGCTATTGCAACCCTGACCTAGATAACTAGGGATGCACCGATGCCATTTTTTTCCCTTCCGATACCGATACCTGATGTTCAAGTATCTGCTGACACCAACTACCGATACCAACTCAACCTAACTTTACTACTCGATAGGTGCCTATAAATCCTCATATTTATAGCGTTCCACTTTTTATAGATTGGAATACCTTTATTTTGGTAAAAACAGTGTTCTGTACTCCAAATAAGATGTAATAAGATTGACATAGTAGTAATTACTGGTTGAAAGGTTTTACAGCCATAAAAAATGTATCATCGGTTGGAGCAGCAGCTCAACAGAGCTCTACCACAGAAAGCATCATCTGCTTGTTAACAGCAATAAAATGTGTTTTAACGGATCCTTTCACTGGATACCAGTGTTGTCATGATACTGAGAAATTCGATACGATACGATACTTGAAATTCGATACCATTTTCAGTACCAAAGTCAAATACTGTGTTTCTTTCACTTTTGAACCTCATTTTTGTAGATAACCATATTCAAATTTACTATATTAACAATATACTATAATAAATATCTATTATTATTTATACTACAACATATTGTATATTCTAATAATAATAAGCTTTTCTGCTGTACTGTATATCTTTATCCTTTCACTGTTAAACAAATCTGTCTGACTGCCAGTGTCTCATTATTTGATTTTTATTTGCTGATTTTATTAAACGTTTCTCAATGACAGTCAACAAGATTTTAAAAATGAACTATTTAGATATTTTTTCCAATATTTCAAAGTGAATGAGCAGAGTTCTGACCTGGAACAAAAGAAAAGCTAAAATAATGAGGATATACAGAGAAAGAAAACATTTCCACACATTTCACATACATTAAATTATAAAGGGGCGTTTTCACATCAAGGAAAAGAAGCCAAACATCACAAATGTGAGTTTTTATAATTTCTTGTAACAATTAATTATTTTCCTTCAAATTAGCTATTGCTATAGCTTGCTTAGCGTTGATACAGTCTTAGAGATTCAAAGTTCCTGGAGTCAAAACTTGTTGTTCTCCACATAGATAAAAAACCTCTGAATATAAAAACGTCTCATTAAAATCAGTTGAGAAATGTCAAATATTGTGCTTTTTTAACCAGAATACCAGATTCCCTGTTTATTCGTATTTGTTTACAGTCCATTCTTGCCTGGACCAATATGGCGGTCGCTTTGACGCATCAGCTGCCAGCATGTTTATGTGCTTTGGCTTTCAGCCCTTATCAGCGTCGAAGCTGAAGTATTTGCACAGAGCTCTCCTGCTGCTTTCTGCACTAATTAAGACAGGCTGTCCCAGTTGCCATTTCAGAGTAACAAACCGTTCTGTGAGCTACGGAAGCCTGCGTGGGTCAAACGAAAGCATGTTTGATATGAATAAAATCGATGCTGTGGGAAACGAGTATTGTACTGTTTCAGAACTGCATGATACAGACATGGATGAAACACTGTAGGCTTTTTTAAAGACAGCATTCCAGACCTGACCTAATTTATATTAGAATGGGATCCAAGCTGAAAACAATTCAGGTCAAACAACGCTAAGTGTCCCCAGCTCAGTGTGTTTTGTTTTTTAATCAGAGTTAGCCATCGTGTTAATGGCGTGGCACGTTAACCTAAAACCATACACGAGTGTCATCCTGACTGCTGCGTGTAGAGAGCGGTGTTCATGCAGAAAAGCAGAAGGCCGATTCTTATCAGGGTAATAAAGTGACTACAAGATTTTACACAGAATCAAATTAGCATCCCGTTCCAAATTGAGGGGTGGAGTAGGCTACGATAAAAGAAAATGATCCAGAGGTCAAGAGTCGCTTTTATAACCGGTTCCATGTTGATGTAACCACACGCTCATGACTGTAGGGCCTGCCAGGCAGGAAACAGACTGATCCTCAGCTCGAGTCTTGACACAGATAAATCAGTCACACTGCGAGACTCCTGGGAGCCACGCCGGTAATTTTAGCTTTCCATTTCTACACCGTATCAAAGAATCTGAGAGGAAGCTGTACAAGAGAACAGACGCCACAGACACCAGTCACTTATGGAGGGACTGATACGGGATATTACGTTTTCAGATCAGGATAAACGTTCGGGTTTTCATGACCTACAACGGTTTTTAAAAAGAGATTCAATGTGTTTAGCAATGCATTTAATACCCAAAGAGGTTGGGTCTCTATTTGAGTCTCGGTCCTCCCAAAGCTTTTCCTTGCCACTACCATCCCAGGCTTGGTCACTTTGGGATTGGCAAGCATTCATTTCCTGGCGCTTGTCCCGCCCACTGCCACTCCGAGAATACTCCAGTCGACGCGTCGCTCCGTCTGTCGCCAGAGACCACACTCAAACCAGGCCAATTTAGTGCAATCAATTAACATAACTTCCACGTCTTTGGACTGTGGGAGGAAACCGGAGTACCCTGAGTAAACCCACACGAACTCGGGGAGGACATGCAGACTCCACACAGAAAGGACCTAGTCCACTCCACCCTGGGATTGAACCCAGGACCTTCTTGCTGTGAGGCGGTGCTACCCACCGAGCCACCGTGCCGCCCGGATTGGCTCTAGATATTAGAAGATAACCTAAAATTCTACAGCTGCTTTGAGACCATGCTCCACTGTAAACAGTGCTATAGCAATAAATCTGACCTGACTTAATAAGCTGCAGAAAATCATATTTTACAACGAGCTTACAAGTACTTGAGTACTTGAGATAAATGAGAAACCTCCGGGTTTACACAACTCGGGCAGTAATCGGATTTCTACGTCGCAACCAGCCAATAATCTCACAGAAAGGTGTGACAATTTTTACATTAAATCATCAAAATTCTTCATTTTCTCAAACATATACTGCGTTTCAGTCTCCACAGAGTGTTCGGAAGCCGTTTAGCAGGTCCGGGGTTGCCAGATCATGTGAGTTAAAAGTCCAACCTGGTCTGTGGAAACTATCCTCAAACCGGGAAAAAACGATGGATCTAAAGAGGGATCTGGCAACCCTGGAATTAAACGCAGCGTCCTACCGAACACTTTAGGAGGAATCAAACAGTTTCGCAGTGTATGTTCGGGGGAAAAACGAATTTTGTTAATTTAATGAGTGGAGTTTGAAGTTTACGTCACATCTTTCTGTGAAATTATTGGCTGGGTGCAAAGTAGGAATCCGATTAACCCGGAGGTTTCCCGTGATCTGATGGCATGCAAACTCGCTGATCAGATTAGTGACAAAATCTGATTTTCTGCAGTTGTCGGATTATTAAGTGAACGTAAACACACTCAGGTGTTTCCCACGCGCTTGTAGAGTACGCAAAACCATATTAACATCTACAGAGCATTGATCTGTACGGAATAATAACGCTCGAAGCAGCCGATGACGTTCACCGGCAAATCACACGGTCAACTGCCCTCAGGCCAACGAAGTAATGGCGACTTTCGTTGACACACAAAACTGATTTCAGCCTTCTACCCCTAGATTGCCGGCTTTAGTCTCCAGCTGCCTTCACCCTCTCATGTCCCTCCTCCAAAGAGTTAATACTACAGCCACCTTACTTCAGAGTTACAATAATATACGCTGCACTGATATTTTGCTTCAGGCAAATACTATAGTGCGTTTAATATCGACTTACAGTATTTATTTGGTTTAAATTTGATCCAGGTTAATACCAGAGACTTAAAGTGACTGTAATATACGGTGGTGAAACCACTTGATGTTGGCCGTGTATAGTAGTAAACACTTTAATAACTGTTGTTTTAATGACTACTTGCATGTAATAACCGCTTCTAGATGAACGTGCACCTGTGCGGTAGCTGCTCTTCGTTTTAAAAGCATGGTTTCAGGCAAAGCAGAACGTTTTTATGTGATAGTTTCGTTTTAAGCACTCACTCCCTCAAGTTACCTGCAGGGTTGCACTAAAGAGTAAAGGTGGTTCATTCAGACATTCCTGATGCAAGTTTTATTAAGATATATCACCTTAGGTTTTACGCTAAAGACGATATTTTATAGTATCGTGATAAATTGTGTTATGGTGATAGACCATATGGTTTTCTGAGCATATCGAGGATATCATCAGTGCTTAAAGAACACCGACCGACTGCATGCTTCATTATAGAGAGTGTAGTTAATCCTGTTCAACTGGACAATCCAACATATTTTGAATATAAATCACTTTACTAAGTCTGGGATAATATTTGAATAGTAGTTTTTAAGAATCTGTGGCTACTTTATCTGCAATCACATGTATCATGTTAAATACTGCATATCGTAAAAATGTCTTTAAATCTTGTGATATGTTTACCATATCGCCCATTAAAGGCAATTCAAAAGGCTTGTTCTTAATCTTCTCAGACCTCATCTCAATAATGCAGGCTGTGAATACACTCTGGAGCAGGCGAAGAAACAAGAAAGGCTTCTTATTATCAGAAATCCTCACATAGACCGTCTGTTGATTTCACTTTTCTTGCTTTTTAAATTATTTCTTATGATCTTAAAGTTATCTTTTTTTAAGTCAGCTGCAGTAAGAACCACTTTTTTTCCAGACGTCCAGTATTCAGCTGTATTGAGAGATTGTGGTACCCAGTCCTAGTTCTCATCATTATTTTTCATATCTCATCTTCCATCAGCTCAGTGGGTCACAATGTGGGAGGGCATGCCCCCTTGAGGGGGCACAGAGCTGTTGCGGGGCAGCAGCAAGCCAAAATAGTGCGTTTACATGCATTTAACAATCCAATAACTGTAGAAACTCAGATTTTGTCAGTAATCTGATCAACGAGTTCACATGCACTTGAGTAATCATATAATGGGAAACCTTCGGGTTTACATGACTCGCGCAATAATCAGCTTTCTACTTTGCAACCAGCCAATAATCTCGTAGATGTGACAAACTTCAAACTTTAATATTAAATACTCAAAGTATTCATTTTCTCGCGTATATACTGCATTTACTTTAATTCCGTGGCACATTTAATTCTGGGGTTGCCAGACCCAGTGAGAAAAAAGTCAATGGAAAAAGTGGCCAAATAAACTCTATAGAACACATGGACTTGGCAACCGAGAGGGAAGGCTCACACACATGCACTGTCTGAAAACTGATTATAATCGGGTGACTGGTATATGTGCTATGAGTAATACGATTACTGGAGTAAAATCCAGCTCTCTTTATCGCATTTCTTAATCTGATTTCTAGATGGGGGTATGCTGTGTACATGACCACTTAAATAATCAGATACCTGCAGAAATCCGACTACGATCGAATCATTAAGTTCATGTAAACACACTCAGAGGCATGTTAGCAAAAGATGTACAGGTTTTAAAAATTAAGATAAATAATGCATGTCAGTTTTAATAATTCAACTGTAAAGGTGATCTGTCACCTTATTTTGTTTTGTGCAATAAGAAGTTGTAGTTTTTGCCTAGCGGTTACGGTACTGGACTCTGGACCAGAAGGTCCAGGTTTCAAATCCCACCTCTGCCAAGCAGCCACTGTTGGGTCCTTGAGCAAGACCCTTAACCCACAAGTACCGATTGTAAGATGCTCGGGATAAGGGCGTCCAGGGTTCAAATCCCTCCTCTGCCACCGTTGGGTCCTTGAGCAAGGTCCTTGAGGTAAGTCGCTCTGGATAAGGGTGTCTGCTAAATGCTGTAAATGTAAATTACAACCTTTATAATACATTTCAGTGGATGTGCGTTGGAGTTTGAGGGCTGAAAAAAAACTACAAAAGGAAGGCACTGCAGAAAAAGTTTGGGAAGCACTGCATCAGCTGATCTGTGACTGATCATGAAGATCAACAGAACGCCAGACTTGGCTGAGCAAAGTGCTTGGTATGGGGTATACTACTTCAAGACATCAGCAAACTATCCCAGAGCTAAATCACGTAGGGCTTTAAAAGCCAGCAGAAGGACTTCCGGTACTTAACAGGCAACTTGTAAGCATGAATAGCAATGCAGTAATAGGATCCTAGCAAGCGTGCGATCTACAGCATACAAAGCTAGCAAAACAATCGAGTCCAACACAGAGGCTATAAATTTGCTTCCATCTAGCAACCCAACACGACTGTCTATCTACATAACAGAACAGAATGCCATTCGCTTTCTATTCCATGTTTTAACAGGGTTAACTTGCTTGCTATCATCAAGGTCAGACTCTCACTCGTTTACGCAGGAAGCGACAAACCATGCCGCTTCATATCTAGGACTCCACCGCTGTTGCTGAGGGACCGCGAGTGACCCGTGCTCGCGACTCGATGCCGTATCGAGGGAGGACTGGCGCTAGCTAAAGGGAGGGAAGGGATCTCACAGCCCTCATTAGAACGACACACTCCCCACCTCGATCCTCCATCGCCATTCCCTCCTCCGACCCACTTAACGTTCGTTCCATTCCAGTCCAGCGCCTCCCGGACTCCCTGGCTCGAGTCAGCGCTGCAGAAAACCAATAAACCTGAGGAATTATGGGCTGTCGCTGCAGTGTGGAGTACTATAAAAGGCCAAATGCGAGCATCAGGGCGGAAAAGAGGGCCGATCAGCCGCGCTAATGACGCCTGAAACAAAAAGCTGGCTTGAGCTGCTGACTGGGAACAGTGGGGCTTCTTCTCAGGGTTTGGTGAGGAATAAAACAGCTCAAATCCCAACTGGAAGGCATTCCATACATTCATATACGTCCAGGAAGAAGGCAGTGATTTCTCAGACCGTACCCATATGGTAGCAGTGGGTTCAGAGTAGACACAGACATGGCTCTTTCTTAACCACACTCTTCTACTCGTTCTCGTTCTCTCCTAGATCCCTCAGTGGTTTTAAAATCTCAATCACACTCAGTGTGCCAACAGGCAACAGAAAGGCATGAGAGGTGAGCAGGAATCTCGACTTTCTCACTAAATGGCTAATATCTGAGGAAGGGGGAGGATCTCGGTACGGGGAATCTGCCCTTAGTACAGGAAGACCTTCCAAGTATGTTCTGAATACAGGGGCCACCTTAAAATAGGGACTCGGAGACGTCTTCTCAGTACATGGGAAGGAATTCGGGGTGGTGATTTTGAGTCATCTGAGCAAAAAGTCCTGGAACAAATGGGGGCTAGTTCCACCCCAATTAGTCCCTAGAACGGTTTGTGTCGAAAGCAGCTATGGTCAGGGCACAGGGACGTCCTCTCAGGACACAGAGACAACTTGTCTCAGGGATTTATGCTGATGCGAAGCTGAAACACGCTGGCATATTCCTTTAATCTGTGCATGCGTGTGAGGTGAGGAAAGAAAGGCAGTCGAGAGGAAATGACAAAGAGGGGAAACTATTTGTCGTTTTAAGTCTTTCTGTTGTGCGAATTCCTGAGTTGAGCCCCGAAAGAACGCAGCGTCTTCCTGTAATGGCTTTAAAACAAGCCTGGCAGGAACAGACGGTGCTACTTAAAGACCTCTGACTTCTGTCATCAATAAAAATGCCTGCAGGCTAACAAGACTGCTCTGCTAATATCACAAGATCACGCTAACCAGGCTGTTCCTTCCTGCACATGTTCGCTGATCTGAAATGATTTCCTCGTTTGTATGCCTCTTATCTTAGTTGTTAAGCTATATTCCATAGATTGCCCGGAATGAACCTCTGCCTGGAAAGAACTTATCCCTTTAGTTACAGGTCAGCTCACTCTGGGCAGCATCGGTCTGCACCGTCTCCCATACACTGACTGATTTGCAGCGGGCCGCCACAGTATTATCATTGACCGCCATATATTGATTTTCACTCGCTCGCTCTCACGATACATTTATAGTACGGCATAAGGTTACTGCTCTTTATGGGAGTGGTTCCTGAGCAGGTATTTCAGAAGCAAGCAGGAAACTGGGAAGCGAAACAGTATTTAACAACTAAAACCGTTCAAGTGAACATAAGGAATAATGTAAATTTAATGAATCAGTTCCAGATCCCCACAAAATCCCCCCTGTATAACATTATATGCATTAATGGAGTTGTATTGTACAGGAGCTCCTGATTTATGATGGGGATATGTTCAACAAATTCATCATAAGATAAATGGATCATGATCTGAGAAGTTTAATAGAGTCTGTACTGTATCAGAGGAGCCGATTACACATTAACTCTTACATTAACCTACAGTTACCCACAATCATTACCACAAAGCTTATTTATAATAAAGTGTTCAAAAAAGGTCATGTCATTTACTGAGTAATGGATTGAAAGTGAAAAAACAGCAAAAACACTTAATCTATTGATGAACTTTCCAGTTTTGCTTTCGGTTGGCTCTTATAACTAACCATTTTGGGACCCATGGAGATTTATTTGCACTAAGAATACAGTACTGTAGTTGTAAAAATTAAGAAAAACACAATAAATACAGCGGACATCTTAACTGAGGAAGGGCTATTTTGAACCTGAATCGTGAATCGACTTTCAGCACAAATGAGTCACACAGCTCAACTCTTACAGGTTTCTAGTCAAAATGAGCTGAGTTCCGAGGTGGTCGAGAACCGAGGTACCGCTGTATAAGGTATTAAATACAGATGTAACCCCCCGAAACCTCAGCTTACTGCCACAATTGGAAACTAAATCTGTAGAAGACACTGGTCCAAAATGAATCCTTACAGATCTATGTATACACCAGTATGAACATTACTTTAAATACTCTTTGTTTTTGCTTTCCATATCTGAGCTGTTGTAATCACCTGACTTTCTCTCTGGGATTACTAAGTGATTGATCCATCTATCTAGCTTCTAGAACATTCCAACGTCGTGACTTCAGCAATTGCTCTAACAAAACCATCTGCAGGCTGACTAAATGTAATCTCTGGAAGCACGTTCTCTAGAATATAGTACATGTGCTTTAAACAATGTCCTCGCTAATCATCTCAACTGATTCGTTAATGCAATTTCAGGGCTTCTAAAGCAAGTAAGCTACAAACATGTGTTCATGGACAGACTTCATGAGAAAGACTTTGTCAGCTTTATGACTTTATGACTCTTTATGAAACTTCGGGTCATGTAAGGTCAAAATACACAGTGGGCGCCAAAAGTCCAGTAAATATTTCCATTATTCTTTAAATTCATACAATGCATTTAATTACACACTAAATAATCCGTTAACCCTATAAAGCCCAGGATTCCACGGCAGCACCAGTCATTCTGATGGTTTGAAACCTGGATGCTTATCTACAATATAATACAGAATAAAAACAAATTTCTCATGTTAAAATCGGCCATGAAAATGTCAGGAAGACAATGCTAAGTTTTGGAAGTTTTGATCATTATTTGTTTTATTGACAGAACGAAGCATACAGTACTAGACATTTTGGTTTCTTGCCAGCCAGAGCACTCGCAGTCGACGTGTAACTTTGATCTGCTCTGTACAGCTTCTTCAAACTGCTTTATGACATCTGTCCAAAATAGTTTTGTTTTGCTTGCAGTGTCTGTTCACTTGGCACTGCTTCCCTTTTTTGTTTTCTTTTTTTTTCCCCTCACAATCTGCTGCTGTGACAGCCCAGGATAACAGAGTGCCGGTTTTGCATCCTTTTTGTTGACCTGATCCACACTAAGATTGTTTCCGCATTTTAGAATGATGATGTCTTTTAATTCTATGGCTGGGTTTTATATTTGGTAAATCAGAAACGTGTGAAGATTTTACTGGATGTTTTGAAAGTAAACAGTAGCTGTGTTTTCATGACAATGACCGACACCCTAGAATTAGAGGTGGGTATTGGAAAGGACTTCACGATACATGGGTCACCATACATCGCGATACGATACATATTGCGATAGACTGTGATATTCCACAAAGTTCACTGAAAATATAAAAACAGCTGAAATCTGAGTTATGTTGTACGACCAGTAAGCCGAGCTATTTTTGCTTAGATCTTACTTGTCCATCACAGAGCTTGATAGGGGTCGCTGTTGCCACTATATATATGCTCATCGGGGGCTCAAGCCAAACCGGGTCTGCATGGTGATGGGTTATCATGTTAGGTCAGGTTCAGAGTTTCTACATCTAAAACTGCAGTTGTTGGTCCAACTAAGCATCGAACAAACCCCGATTGCTCATCAGCAATACTTTATATTTACTCTTTCTTTAAGCCGGCAGTAATTTTCCCCCTCATTTAACCCTTCCGTGTCGTCGAGGAGGCGAGAGCAGCAGGGACACGCTCATAAACCCTCAAGTTCAGACAGGTATGCAGCTTTGTATAGCCACTGTACGGCACAATGCACACAAAGTCGTGAAGGCAGAGCGTCAGAGACCAGGGAGTTTTAATGGCTGGGAAAGAATGCAGACGGAGAGGTTTTTAGCTCTTTTCACTCATCGCTGCAGAGCGACGTCTCGGCACGTCCGAGGAGCGCCGATTAAAGCTGCCAGACAGGCCAAAGCCAGCGTGCAATCTGGCCTTTCAGAGCAATCCTCTGATATCTATTCAAAACTGAAGAACGCTTACAGGGGGGTTTAATATGATCCAGAACAGCAGCCGCACAAGATGTTTAAACACCAGGATTAATCGATTAAACAAGCAGAGTGCAACAAGTGCAGCTCCTGCTCGATTTAATGACGGATAACCCTTGCGCTGGCTGATCGGTTAAGGCATGTTCAGTCTTGGAGCCACTACGTAAGAGAAAACCCTATCTAAGTGCCATTAAATCTCTGCAGTGCTTCGATTTTCCATCTCATGGTGCCATCAGTCAGGGATTGAAACCTAGTCAGTGACCCATGACTCACAAATGCTAAAGGTGCCAATGCCCAGAACTAAAATCCTATTGAAACAAGCGGGAACTAGGGTTAGGTGGTATGACGGTATTGCAGGACACTGCGGCATTATTTTAAAATGGTGACGCACCAATGGTGGATTGACCTACTTAATGCACTTAATGACAAGTACACTGTTATTGACACACAAGGGTCAAAAGGTGCTTCTCACTCAAAGCAAATCGTAAAAGAAGATCAGCTTGCATTCGTCCAATGTCATTCATTTCCGTGTTTCGTCAGCGTGGTGAGGTTATACGATTGGAACTTCTAAGTTTTTTCCTCTTCTCTCTTTCAGCATAATTTTCTGATTATTTATTTTGTGGCAACCATGCATTAAACCGGACTTGAGAGTGCTTTGAGTATTACTGGAGAAGCAGGCTGTTTTAGTTCTCGAATACGTCCATCTCTGTGAAATTATAGCATGATGTATTTGAAACGAGGACATTTTATTTTACAAAGGACGGGAAGTGGATTGAATGCAACTGAAATTACATTTACATTTATAGCAGTTAGCAGACGCCCTTGTCCAGAGCGACTTACAATTGATACAGTTACAATTCAAGCAATTGTGGGTTAAGGGTCTTGCTCAAGGACCTAACACTGGCAGCTTGGCAGAGGTGGGATTTGAACCCTGGACCTTCTGGTCCATAGTCCAGTTTCTTAACCACTAGGCCACCACAGTCCCACATTAAAAATTAAAAATACAACCATTTTTAAACATTATAAAGTGGGTATTCCATGACTTGTTTCCTCTCTTAACTGTCATATTTTCATACAAGATTAATAAATTACATACAATTCTCTCAGAAATGCTACAGTTTATAACAGCCCCATTCATTCCAGTAATGCACACCCCAAACTCCCTCCCAACACATTTGCACATGGTTTGGATACTATAAACTACAGATCATACCACGAGTGGCATAGTGAGCTTTTACTTGTATTGTCTTGCCATCTTTTGCTTGTTTTGTGTGAAGAGAGGTCACAGAGATGTTTGACGTTCTGATTGTTTTATTTTGTGTAATAAAACTCAAACACTGTCACTTGTATACTGTCACCCTCGTCGACAACCTTGTCGATTTCAATACATTTATTCAATAAAAGACAGGAGATATTCAACACTTTATTATAAAACAGGCTGTGTGTTAATGATTTTGCTCAACTGTAGGTTAATGTAAGTGTTTTAAACATGTTTAAGGTAGGCTACGCTACCATATATACAATATAACAATCGCGTGTACAATGAGTCGTCTCAATCCATCACATCACAGTGATAATTCAGCGGATAAATGAATGAGTGAGTCCAAACCCAGTACAGAGACATCTACAGGAACAGAGATTTCATAATTTACACCCCATTTAAAAGTATTTTTTTATTTCAAGAGCTGAAAATCGGCATCGGAAAAATAAATATCGTGATATATTGCTGTATCGATTTTTTAGCACTGCCCCATCACTAATTGGGGAGCACCTGTAACACCTTTGCTCAGTGGTTAAGGCTCTAGACTACTAACCACAACGAGCTCAAACCTGTTTTTCCTGTTCGAACCCTACACATCCGAGGATTATTCATTAACTGGGATGAATTTAGTCCATTACAGGGCCCTGTGCGTTGGAAGGGATCACTGGGAAGTCTATGCCAGAATCCATGCATTTGTAAGCGCATCAGCGACGCAGTTGAAAGTGCTCACTAGATACAGAGCCTCCTGATCACACCGACGTGAGCCAAGCCTGTGGACCGAACCCAGGTCCTCGGGAACCTGTTACAAACCAAGCCTATGTGAGCCAAGCCTGGGGTCTGAGGATCCAAGGTCCTCAGGAACAGCTGTTCCTAGCAGATGACTCTTACCATAAGCCACAAGTTACTGAGGAAACACCGAAGAAAACCCGGCACAACCCAGCCACAAGGCATTGGCAGGTTCGAACTCCGCTCCGAGGCGGTGGGCTAGCATATCAGCCCGCTATGCCACCTGAGCGCTGAATACTGTACGTGTGAAGCGTACGTGTACTGAATAAGTTTGTTCTAACATCAAACACAGTTTTAATTCAGTCCCATTTTATCAGTGCAGTGGCGCACTAATGATATGGCAGAGACTGAGGTCATGTTTCAAAGTCCAACTTGGCCTCGTTACTCATGAACCACTCTCACACACACTCTCACACACCACACCCTGAACCCAATCCACTCTCCAACCTAGACATGTTAATCTGTCCTGCACCATTACTTCCATCATGCACTCTCTCTCTTTCTCACTCACACACACTAAAGGAAGTCTCAACACGGGGTTTTTTTCCACCCCCGAGTGCAGGAAGGTACGGTCTTTGCAAAAAGTGTTCTATCTAAAGCCTGCTTCCTCTTCCAACAGGAAGTTACATCATCCTGCCCAAGTGGTGCTCTGCACAAAAACTCGCTCAAAGCCACAAAGAGAAGCTTCCAGATTTAATAAAAACACATTACATCATGATATAATCGCAAGACGATACACACAAAGTCATGTTTAGGCAGCCCTGGCCAACCGCACAAAATGAGGGGTGATTTTGGAAAGAAAACAAAAAAACAAAAAGAGATGTGCAGAACGTTCGGGTACTTTCGAAATGACTCAATTGTGCATCGGCGCTTAACTAGACTGTCATGGGTTCGTTGACTCTGGGGCTTTATATAAAACCTACAAACCGTTTCCAAGTAAGGATCTGCTATCTCGTTCTTTCAACACAGCCTAGCCAACATGACCTGATCATCCTTTTATCTCCCGTACAAACCTAACACAGGTACGCGCCCATGCTCTGATAAGGATACGATCCTTCTCTTTAAGGTTACTAAGCTCCTCAACCCATGTATTACCTTACCAGAGTCATTAGCTGTCGTAGTACAGGTACTCCCTGATTTACCATGGGGATACAATCCGAAAAATCCATCCTATGTTGAGTGTATCATAAAGCGAGTTTAACATACAGTGGGGCTTGAAGGTTTGTGAACCCTTTAGAATTTTCTATATTTCTGCATAAATATGACCTAAAACATCATCAGATTTTCACACAAGTCCTAAAAGTAGATAAAGAGAACCCAGTTACACAAATGAGACAAAAACACTGCAATTCCAGCCTAAGAACCTTATCCCATCTGTGAAACATGGTGGTGGATCATGGTTTGGGCCTGTTTTGCTGCATCTGGGCCAGGACGGCTTGTCATCAATTGATGGAACAATGAATTCTGAATGATATCAGAAGATCCTAAAGGAAAATGTCAGGACATCTGTCCATGAACTGAATCTCAGAGAAGGTGGGTCATGCAGCAAGACAATGACCCTAAGCACACAAGCAGTTCAAGCCGTTCTACCAAAGAATGGTTACAGAAGAATAAAGTTCATGTTTTGGAATGGCCAAGTCAAAGTCCTGACCTTAATCCAATGGAAATGTTGTGGAAGGACCTGAAGTGAGCAGCTAATGTGAGGGAAACCCACCAAACATCCCAGAGCTGAAGCTGTTCTGTATGGAGGAATGGGCTAAAATTCCTCCAAGCCGGTGTGCAGGACTGATCAACAGCTACAGGAAAACGTTTAGCTGCAGTTATTGCTGCACAGGGGGGTCACACCAGATACTGAAAGCAAAAGGTTCACATACTTTTGCCACTCACTAATATGTAATATTGGATCATTTTCCTCTATAAATAAATGGCCAACTATAATATTTTTGTCTCATTTGTTTAACTGGGTTCTCTTTATCTACTTTTAGGACTTGTGTGAAAATCTGATGATGTTTTAGGTCATATTTATGCAGAAATATAGAAAATTCTAAAGAGTTCACTCCAGTTGTGTAACCATTAACACAAAGCTTATTTTATAATAGTGTTGAATATCTCATGTTATTTATCGAATAATGTATTGAAGTGAAAAACCTTTCCTCACTACATTTCCCAGCACCCAGTTCCACACTGCTGAGTGCCTCACTTTCCCTCACTGAGAGCATCGTACTGAATATCGCTTGCCTGGGAAGTCCAACTCAAAAAACTAAAAATTCACAATATGGTTTCTGCTGAATGGGTATGAATTTTATTATCGAATTCCCATCCCATCATGGTTTTCTCACAGCTACTGCGCGCTCCGTATTCGGTTTCCTGCTCTGTTCTGGAATAAATGCTCACGCTGTTAATGCCGTGCACTGTCACAAAGACAGTATTCCAAAAATGTGTGAGAGCGAGAGAGAGCGTGAGGCATTTTCTCTGGGCTGATAATCTGACAACCTGCTGAAAGACAAAACTAACACCATCAAAAGGAACAAATAAAAGTGAAAGTGTACAGTCTGGTGAATCCAATAAAGGATTATAAGCTTATGTCACAGAGGTTAATGATGGAAAGCAGATTCCGGGAGGTTTAGAAATCATTAGGCGGTGCCGATGCTCATTAATGTGGGACTGTGGTAGCCTAGTGGGTAAGGTACTGGACTATGGACCAGAAAGTCCAGGGTTCAAATCCCACCTCTGCTAAGCTGCCACTGTTGGGTCCTTGAGCAAGGCCCTTAACCCACAATAGCTTGGATTGTAAGACTGTACCAATTGTAAGTCGCTCTGGATAAGGGCGTCTGCTAAATGCTGTAAATGTAAATTAATCGTCATCATTTCTCTGGGCTTCTTTTATGTTTTTAAACCCACTAGTCCTAGGCTGATTTTGCCAGAAGCGCACCGAAGCACTTTTAATAGAAAATGAAGCATACAAAATGTTTGATAGGGTACACTTAAAACTTTAAATGCACATACCGATTAAAATATCAGTGGAAGCTGGTGTACGACGTATCCAAGTCCCTAACGTACAACTGTTTTATGCCCAAGTTGAGATTTCGCTATGCAAACTTGTAGACCTACAAGAGCTCGGGTGGGTGTGCAGGAGGATGTGGCTCATTAGAGATGTCTGTTTGTTCGGAGATTAGCACGTCTGTCCCGGCTTCCTGCCATTGTTGTATTCTTCAGGACTCTGCACAGGTGCGCTCTGGGAAGGGCTACGGCGGTTTGGGGAGCACAGGCGGCCCAAATAAGGGAAAAAATCTCAGCCGGGAATGACACACGAATCAGGATCGTGTGTTAGACCGTTTAACACCGAGGCTCAGTGCTGAGCTACAGCTAAGAAAGCTATGTGCAGCTGCAGCAAAGGACAACCCCAGACCAAGTTATGTTTTATCTACTGGCTTTATTCTGGTTGGGGGACATGTGGAGCTGGAGGGGTATCGACTGTCCCGGAATTCAGAGGGTGGAGGTAGACGGGTACACTGAAAAAGGGGGTACAGTCCCTCACAGCTTTTTATATATTAATAAATATAAAAATTACATTGATACATTATTTGCCAATATATGGATTCCTTATAAGCACCGAGACGATGACGATGAGCAGGTCTTACCACTCAGGTGAACTGCGTGACCTGGATCGCAGGACAGTTACGGATTAGTTTTTATTTGAGAATTAGTTTCCATTTGTGACAGACAGCTGATGCACCGCGGGCGGAGAAACAAGTGGAGTAACAAAAACTGCATGTGTGCAACTGTTTTAAACTCCTTGTTCTCTTTCATAAATATGTCCTTATAAAAAAGTTTCTCATTCCATAAATGTAGAAGGGACAGGGCAAATCAATGCACTGCACACAGCATTACAGTGAGATAAGATTTTACCCATCTGAAATAGTTAAAAATAGAAAATCAATATGTGGTAATGAAAGCTGATATTAAATAAATCAGTGTATGGAAAACACTGCAGTATCTTGGCTATTCAGTCAGTACCCGACTACTACTACAGTATCCCATCTAATACAGATCGTTCGTGTACGTTAAGCGACGCGAACCTCCCATATTAATAAAATATCAGTAGAGAAAAATGCTTACTGTAGGATTTTCACATAACATCGGGTTATATTCTTGTTTTGGGTAATATGTATTGTACCATCGTACTGAAAACCTAGGTAAAGACTTAAAGCAAGAGTTATAAGAGATGTGTGGCAAGTAATGCTCTTTAGTGTCAGCGGAGTTGAAGCAGTCAAATGTCGCTGTCGTTTTGCTCTATGATACTACAACAGTCAAAATAACATCAGACAGACTTCAGTTGCTGACCCTGATCTATGCTTCTGCTTTTGACAGTACTATTCTGCGTCCTGACCCCCAGCTATCCGACGCTCGCTAGAAGGACGTTGTTTTAACCTGCTATTTGATCCACTAGCTCCTGCTGTAATGAACAGTACCTGAAAATTCGGTCAGTGCATGTTGGCGTGCCAGAAGTAAATGGTGTTCCAAATGGCAAAATGAGTGTGACTGCGACGTTTGCCTCTACCTGCAGCCTTCCTGTCAGTGAGCAAGCTAAGCTCTTAACGTAGAGGTCACCACTGTGTGAGTATACATGCACTTAATAATCCGATCATAGTCTTTTTCTGATTCTGATATTATTGAAGCGGTTATGTACACGGCATACTGCGATCTAGAAATCAGATTAAGAAATCCCATACAGGGAGTCGGATTTTACTCCAGTAATCGGATTACTCGTTGCACATGTACCAGTTACCCGAATATAATCGGCGTGCTCAGTCTGCGCATGTGCGTGAGCCTCCCGCCACGGAAGGATGCTGTAACTACACTTTGCTGTATTCGGCCTCTTTTTCTATAGACTTTAGCATTTTTTTCCTCGCTGGATCTGGCAACCCCAGAATTAAACATGCTAAGGAATTAAAGGCAGCGAAACAGCTATCGAACATTTACATTTTACATTTAGATAGATAGATATATAGATAGATAGACTTACAATTGATACAGTCTTACAATCCAAGCAATTGTGGGTTAAGGGCCTTGCTCAAGGACCCAACAGTGGCAGCTTGGCAGAGGTGGGATTTGAACCCTGGACCTTCTGGTCCATAGTCCAGTACCTTACCCGCTAGGCTACTACAGTCCCGCAAATAGTTTGTAGGCACAGAGTTGGTGTCTAACATCTACAGCATTTAGCAGATGCCCTTATCCAAGCGCATGTAAACGCACTCACTTTCGGCGTTTATATGCAGATAATAATCCGACCACAGTCAGTTATCCGACTACTCAGTTGATCATGTATACAGCATAATGCGATCTAGAACTCAGATTAAAAAATCCTATAGAGAGAGCTGGATTTTACTCCAGTAACGGGGTTTCTCACAGCTTACTCTTAGTGACTTCGCTACCTTTGAGATTAGTTTCCACAGACCTGGTTGGTTTTTAACTTGCGCGATCTGGCAACGAGGGAAATATACGCAGCACCCGCTAAATGGCTATCGAACACTTTGCGGAGATTCAAACGCATTCAAGTACATGATTATGATTTCTGTGAGATTATTGGCTAGTTGCAAAGTAGAGATCCGAGTCACGTAAACCCATAGCTTTATCTGATTATCCAAAATAAAAAAAATCTGATTTCTCGCAGTTATCAGACTATGAAGTGCATGTAAACTCACTCCCTGTTTGCTTGTTTTTTTATTGTACCACGAAGTGTCCCAAAGGACTTTGCTCTTTTTATTAAAGCACATGGCAGTAAATTGTAGATCCAACTACACAGATGGGACAGTACACACGGGGAACAGGACATATGATGGGCATAGACAAGGAAACAAAGCAAGATCACAGCTCAATCATGTCCCATGTGCTACACTGCCATTCTAAAACCACTAACTAATAGATGTGTTAGTGTGTAAGTGTTAGTTTTCCAGAAGGAGTTCCATCAATACACTGCTCTATGACTACATGATTAAATTAATAGATGGTTGGAAAAGGGTCAGTGTAGCTCGACCGGGATGGGGATTGAACTGGATTGTGGTTAATAACACCACCGTGGCATTAAACTCTTCGACGCTAAAAGACTAAACTGTAATCTGAGTCTGCTCTATCCATCTTGGCGCCACGCTGACTCATCCTGGCCTTGAGGCATAATAAAAGCCTCGGGCGTGTTGAGCACCATCCAAACGGCTCTACGTGTCCTCTCCCCTAATGCCTTGTAACCACAGCAAAACCCCACGGGGTGTTCTAATTACCCCTGTGTACCTTTAGAGGATTCTAACTGAGGAAGCACATAAGAAAGAGTGCTCACCTGATAACCCTGCCCGAGCATAGAACACCTCCAGCGTAACTACGAATAACTCTGACAGTAACCATTAAAACACGAGATAGATCTCCACTCACAGATTTACCGACAGGTCAAAGACTTTCCCACCACATCTGGATTCAGAAGGGGGGAGTAAACAGAGCAGATATGAGTAAACACAAAGAAGAAAAGCGTCTTGGGTTACTAGAGTGAGCTGGGAGTCAGGGGAGAGCCAAACAAAATGAATGGAGCATCCTTCAAGTGGGTCACCAAGCCCCAGGGCAAATAGCTCCAACTCGATAGAACAAGCAGGTCAACCACATCAATCACACACACTATATATACACACACACACTCATAGAATCAAAGATTGAGAAGAGGTGGTACAGTGCAGGGAATACGTCGTTCAATGTGTGGAGAATGGGTCCAGAGCAGACGTTAATGACAGGCAAAAAAAAAAGTGATTGCATTAGGGCATGCCAAAGGCCGTAGTGTAAAAGAAGGAGGTGAGTTTTCAAGTGTATCGAAGCGTATGGTCCTAAGGGTCGAGCAGCAGTGGAAAAAATTCCAGTTCACAAGAAAATTGTGGCCGAAAGATGGCGTGCTTCACGATTTGTGAATAAAAATCACGCTTCTACAAGTCACAGTTCCTTCACAGCCAATTTCTGAAAGGACACTCCTCAGGAAGCAGCATACCATGAGCATACGGAGCAGAGTGGCACCCAAGAGGCCTTTACTCACTTCTACTCACAAAGTTGCCCAGTTACAGTGAGCAAAAAGACAAAAATGGGACTGTTCCTGACATGTTCTCTGGTTATGAGATGAATCTTGTTTCTGTCTGGATGTGAATGATGCTTGGCATCGTGTTCATCAAAGATCTCAGGAAGCCTTCAATGAGGACTGCGTGCAAGCTGCGCTTAAAGCTGGAGGAGGTTCTGTGATGTTCTGGAGGTGCTTTAATAAGGTAGAAATGAGAACTTTGGTTGAGGTGACAGTAAATTTGAACCACAATGCCTACACTGCTGCTGGATCAACCAGGTTTGCCTTTCGCTCATTGTCTTACCGGGAAACAGAACATTGCTATCTCTGTAATCCAAGGTGACAATTCCGGCGTTCACAGGCCTACAAATGTGACTGACTGACATCATGAACATTCAGGAGCAAGTGGCGCCGAAAGATGCTAGGTGCCGCTTTTAAAGGCAGCCGCAACGTTTTAGGTCCTAGTCTTTAAAGCTTTCGTTTTCACTTAAAATTTAAGTTAGACTGTACATATCTCTGGAAATATTATTATGAACCATCCTACTACAGATCTGGACTGGCCCACAAAATCCCCAGATGTAAATCCTCTTGAATATCTGTGGGATTTCCTTGAACAATGAGGAAGATACCACAAATCTTATCCAGTTTATGTCAAATCGAATTGCTATCACTAGCTTTCAGTCACAGGTGACTCATTTTTTCGTCCAGTGAGCTTAGGGCTGTATGAAATGTGTTTTATATTATGCAGGGCCGTATGAAATGCCATAAGAAACACATTTTATATTACACAGGGCCATATGAAATTCATTTCATATTACGCAGGCCCATACCAAACACAATTAGTTGGACCTTAATTAGCTTCTGATTCAAACCCAAAAAACTATAGTTTGCTGTAACTTTTCTTCCATGCCCAGGTTTGTTAATATCTTTTTATTTAAAACATGAACAAAGCATTTTTTAAATCCAGAGTCGCTTTAGTCTGTATTAGGGGTGGGCGATATGGCAAAAATATGATATCACAACATTTAAAGAGATGTTCACGATTCACGATATTTATCACGATACACGTGATCGCAGACAAAAGGCCCCAGTGTTGGCAGATTCATAAAAAACTACTATTCAAATATGATCTATACTACAATATTCAAATAATATCTATATTAAGTAAAGTGATTTACATTCAAATTAGCAGACGCCCTTATCCACAGCGACTTACAATTGGTACAGTCTTACAATCCAAGCAATTGTGGTTTAAGGGCCTTGCTCAAGGACCCAACAGTGGCAGCTTGGCAGAGGTGGGATTTGAACCCTGAACCCTGCTCAGAAAACCAGTCGTCTGTCACCATAAAATTTATCACAATACGATATAATTTCATCATATTGCCCACGCCTAGCCTGCATGTAGCCTGCTGCTCTGGAAGCCATCTCTAATCTGGCTCGTGCCTTAAAGGCAGCAGGTATGCAGACACGCCCTGCACATCACTGAGCCCAGAGCTACACAGGATCAGCCTTTAGAGCACTGTGCAGGACTTTGACTCATATTGACGTGCTTGTCAAGACAATAACAGGATTGACAGAACCATCTGTGCTATCTGTGCTCCAATTACACACACACACATATATATATATATATATATATATATATATATATGCGCACATGTTCTGCCGGTTTTCCAAAATCTTACACAACCTTTGCTGTGCAGGGGTTAAAGTCCAGGATTTGAGTCCTGACAATTTGGGCCCTTGAGCAAAGTCCTTAACCCACCCAATTTCTTGGACTGTACGGGTTGTAAATCACTCTGGATTTGGGCACGTGCTAAATGTGCAAATGTGAATGTAAATGTGGAACAAACCTGCCTATGACGTAGTTATGCAAATTTACACGCTGCAACAAATAACACACAGACTGGAGTGTGGAAAAGTCTAACCTCGGACCTTGTTTTTGCCAACGGCTTCATACTTTCTACCTCTTTTCCATCTTCAAAACACAGCTAAACATCTACCTTTTGTCTGAAAACTTCTCTAATATACACTCCATTTCTCCCCCCAAACATTCTGAAAAGATTTTTACTTATTATTATCTGTAGTATTCTGTGGTCCAGGAAATCCACAGAGCGAGTCGTCTGACCCAGACTGCACACGAATGCAAACTCACCTCCGGCAGAAACGTAGACTATGTCTGAACGCTCACACTTCCGGCCGTGCTGAGGCCTTACTGCATGTGGCTTGGCCTGCAAGGCTGTAACTACAGGCAAGACGATGCAGTAGGAGGGCAGGTTTCATTATCTGCTCTCTAATTAGCGAGGCTTTTCGCTACTGGGTACTTTCGCTCTTGACCGTATCGCTTGTTGTTTCCCGACACGGCTGGCTCTGCAGCCTCGCCACTGCACGGGAAAGGAAACGACAACCGTGCTGTATTATACAGGCTGCATTCAGGTGATTTATGTCTTTGTGGTTGGTGAGGCATTTAGAGAAAAACAAAAAGAACGGCACAAAGTAAAGGTGAACCAGCCGTATGAAGCACAGCTCAGAATCCAGAATATAAAGCCTCGCCTAGAGACCAAGAGTTATGAATTAATACACGACTAAAGTCCAGCAGAAAAGCGATCAGGACTGGACTGATAACCAACCACTGTGTAATCCTGTACATTTTCCCCAAGGTACAAAAACTATGGAATACCTACAACACGTTAACCTAACACATGTCTTTGCAATGTGCGAAGAAACCGGAGTACCAGGAGTAAACCCACAAGGACACGGGGAGGACATACAGACTCCACAAAGAGTCTGAGGTCAGGATTGAACCCGGGATCTCTAGAGCTGTGCAGTGGCCACTACATTTACATTTACAGCATTTAGCAGACGCCCTTATCCAGAGTGAATCTTACAATCCAAGCAATTGTGGGTTAAGGGCCTTGCTCAAGGACCCAACAGTGGCAGCTTGGCAGAGGTGGGATTTGAGACCTTGACCTTCTGGTCCATAGTCCAGTATCTTAACCGCTAGGATACCACAGTCCACTACACATATACAATTAATTAAGACCAGCATTGCAGCCTTAACCCTTTAATACTCATTAACAGGGGTACTGGCGCAGCAATCTAATAAGCTACCCTCCACTGTGGCTAGTCAGAGGTTGGTGGCACCTTCCAGACGGGTTGGGCATCACGTACAAGGGCGACCGGCTGTGTCTGAGGGAGAGGCATCACCCCTCAGCAACCCCTGCCAGTCCTAAGATGAACTGGTGTCCAGTTCAGGGCACACTTAGAGTTAGGGTTAGGCTGGCAACCTCCTACTAACATGACCAGAAGAGCTTTGTTGCCAAGTCCATACAAATGAGGTAATCTGGTTACATTTTCACATACATGTCCATGGTCAGTAAGGTCAGTATCCTTCTTATTAAGGTTACTAGCTTACTTAACCCATATATGACCTTAGCAGACACAATAGCTGTTGTAGTACAGCAGTTGTAATGACACACATAACACTAGGGGTGGGCGATACGACAAAAATATAATAATCCCAATAATTAACGCCATTTTCACGATGATCGCCGACAAAATCAGTGGCGACAGATTCTTAAAAACTACTATTCAAATGTCCTCATACTTAGTAAAGTGATTTCTAGTCAAAATTAAGCAGGATTAGTTACACTCCCTACGATGAAAGGCACAGTTAGTCAGTGCTCTTTAAGCCCTGACGATGTCCATGATGTGCTCAGAAAAGCATAAGGTCTATCACAATAACAAAAGAGAAACAAGCGGAGTAAGTACTGCGTCTTTGCAACGCAGCCACAAGAGAAACAAGCAGAGATATTTAAAAAAAACTCTTTAAAAGGCAGCCACCAGAATTAATCACACTCGTTTCACACAACTTCCTGTGTTGTAAAGAACAGGAAATACATAAAAGTCACATAAATGAGAGTGTCTAACTCCTGAACGTGTTCGTGGTGCGGAGAGAGAGCAGGATAAGGAGGGGTGAGCGACTCAAAGTGCTGCAAGCAGCTCGACAGTGAGATAAGATTTTATCCATCTCAAATAGTAAATAAAATACAAAATCAATACATTTTAGTTAAAGATCAATACATTCGTTGTTTATTCTATACCAGTACACTACAGTATCCCATATAGCGTTGCTAAGTAGGGCATGTAACCTGCATGGACGTTAAGCAAACATGGACTAATATGCTCCTGTACAACCGATTTAATGTTAAAGCGTTACAGATCCAGTGAGTGCACCAGGGTAAAAGTCCACGTTTTAAGTTAATGCCCGCTCTTGGGTATTAACACACGCCCCGTACAAAAGAGAAAAGCTACGTCATAACCCAGATTGACCATGAGCAAACAGGAAGCGAGGGGAAACGTCATCGTTCGTGCACCA
>JAJAGP010004142.1:0-15000 GCA_025084515.1 Ancistrus triradiatus | reverse complement strand
CACTTCAACTATGAGAGACAAAATGAGAAAAAAATCCAGGAAATCACATTGTAGGATTTTTAAAGAATTTAATTGTAAATCATGGTGGAAAATAAGTATTTGGTCACCCACAAACAAGCAAGATTTCTGGCTCTCACAGACCTGTAACTTCTTCTTTAAGAAGCTCTTCTGTCCTCCACTCATTACCTGTATTAATGGCACCTGTTTGACCTCGTTATCTGTATAAAAGACACCTGTCCACAGCCTCAAACAGTCAGACTCCAAACTCAACCATGGCCAAGACCAAAGAGCTGTCGAAGGACACCAGGAAGAAAATTGTAGACCTGCACCAGGCTGGGAAGAGTGAATCTACAATAGGCAAGGAGGTTGGTGAGAATAAATCAACTGTGGGAGCAATTGTAAGAAAATGTAAGACATACAAGACCATTGATAATCTCCCTCGATCTGGTGCTCCACGCAAGATCTCATCCCGTGGGGTCAAAATGATCATGAGAACGGTGAGCAAAAATCCCAGAACTACATGGAGGAACCTGATGAATGACCTGCAGATAGCTGGGACCAAAGTAACAAGGCTACCATCAGTTACACACTACGGCGAGAGGGACTCAGATCCTGCAGTGCCAGGCGTGCCCCCCTACTTAAGCCAGTACATGTCCAGGCCCGTCTGAAGTTTGCCAGAAAGCATATGGATGATCCAGAAGAGGATTGGGAGAATATCATGTGGTCAGATTAAGCCAAAATAGAACTTTTTGGTAAAAACTCAACTCCTCATGTTTGGAGGAAGAAGTATTCTGATTTGCATCCCAAGAACACCATACCACCAAACATCATGCTTTGGGCTGTTTTTCTGCAAAGGGGACAGTCAAGTCAAGTCAAGTCAGATTTATTTATATAGCGCTTTTTACAATGGAGCATTGTCTCAAAGCAACTTTACAAGTTTATATTATCTCCTAATAACCAAGTCCAATCCCAAATTGAGCAAGCCTAGTGGCAAGGAAAAAACCCCTGAGTTATAACGACGACTGATCCGTGTTAAGGGAAGAATGAACGGGGCCATGTATCGTGAGATTTTAAACCAAAACCTCCTTCCATCTGTGAGAGCATTGAAGATGGAACGTGGCTGGGTCTTCCAGCATGACTAGGGTTATTTCTCGCCTTGTGCCCAGTGCTGTCGGCTAGGCCCCGGCTTGAGTGAGTGCGTTAAAGGTTAAGGGATTTGCTGTTGGGACTGTGGTAGCCTAGCGGGTAAGGAACTGGACAATGGACCCAAAGGTCCAGGGTTCAAATCCCACCTCTGCCAAGCTGCAACTGTTGGGTCCTTGAGCAAGGCCCTTAACCCACAATTGCTTGGATTGTATCAATTGTAAGTCGCTCTGGATAAGGGCGTCTGCTAAATGCTGTAAATGTAAATGTAATGTAAATGAAGTCCCAAGCATGGGCGTGGCAGAATTTGAACAGTTCAGAGCTGTAAGAACTTGACCGTTTGGTTTTCCTCACATCTCCTACCCCTATATGTACTGTATATGTGTTGTGGTTTCTTCTCAAGATTGCTATCTAGCAGATGCCCTCCTGTGCCTTAAAGTGTGCAGATACAGCAATCTGATATTAGGAAAGTGGAGCACGAAGGTAGAGGCAAGATGCTGTTCGAGATCATGTGACCTGTGGTACAGCATGTTCCCTAATTTTCCAAAAGGGGGAATATATTAGGGAAAACCTGGGGACATGCCTAAAATAATTATGGATTTGTTATGGGAAAAAATATTTAAGGCATAGATGGGATATGGAGTGACATTATCCCATCTATGCGTTAATGGGGTTGCACTGTACAGGAGCTCCTGGTTTATGATGGAGATATGTTCAACAAATCCATCATAAGATAAATGTATCATGAACTGGTGAGTTTAATAGAGTCTGTACTGTATCATAGAGGAGCCGAATATACATTAACCTACAGTTACCCAAAATCATTACCACAAAGCTTATTTTATAATAAAGTGTTCAAAAATCTCATGTCATTTAGTGAGTAATGGATTGAAAGTGAAAAGTAAAAGCAAAACACTTACTACTCTACTGGACGCCAGGAGGAATCGGTTCCTTTTCCAGTTTTCCTTTTGGTTGGCTGTCATTTCTAATCTTTTTAGGACTCATGGAGACTTATTTGTATTAAGACTACAGTACTGTAGTAAAAATAAAGAAAACACGATAAACACAGCGGAGGTCTGCACTGAGAAACTACAGTGAATCTGAATAACCGAATCACAGTGTACCGAATCGTGAATCGAGTTTCAGCTGAAATGAGTCGTGTGGCTCGGCTTGCACAGGTTTAAGCGAGTGCGCCAAGTACAGAGCAAATAGCGAGACCCGAGACACATTTTTCTAGTCTAAATGCATCAAGAACCGAGGTACCACCGTATAATTAATTATATAAACAAGTAATGTTAAACGAAAATGGCGCCCATTCAGTGGAATGACTCATATAACAGGTTACACCAGGATCTCAGATTTGCAGCTGCAATCAAAACTGAACAGCTGCCCCTAGACTTCTCTTATAAGTGAGTTTTGAGTAAGCAGATGTTCAGTTTTTTGCTCACTACAGGAAAACGTGGAGAAATGACTCGCCACCCGTGTGATAGCTCGAGATTGAAACACCCTGGAGTCATCCTTTAAGTGTTTTATATTTACATTTCTGTCGGTGTGTGTGTGCTAGCATATGTGCGCCTGTCTGAGGTTTGACGCCAGCCATATACAAACATCCTGAGCTCCAGAGAGGTCACGCTGTGCTCTGTCTGTGACACAAACACAATATCAGTGCCATTAATCAGCCAACACATCTACAGCCTTGACGGTTTAACCCGAGGTCCGTCTCAAAGCACAGAACTTGGCTATGACCATACACCTCTGCGTGTGGCTAAAGCTACTGTGTTTTATTAAGGAAAACATCAACGTGACAGGGTCTGTGGCCTTAAGAACACAAGGTCTTAGTATTGCTGCTTTTTAGAGGTTATTTTCAGTTTAATCTGGAGCTTTATCCTGTCTCTTAATGTTTGCTTATGCCTCGTCAAAAGCCCTTTGGAGAGCCATTCAACATGAACTTCAGAAAGCCCAGACTGTTCAAGGTTTATCAGAACAACCTTGATGGACTGAAATATCCGTGCATTAAATGAAACACAGCTTTGACCAGCACTTTAAACCAATAAAGCACATTCCAAGTGTCTTCATGCATGCTCAGTAATCCAGGTAAATAAATCCCAGAAAGTTGAATCACTTCATCTGGATATAAGGTTTCGTGGGAGAAACCTGTGAGTGAGTTCTTCAGTCTCAGCTAGTTGGAAAACTGACCCAAGCTTATATGCAGCCCATTTACACAATACCAGCTAATTGATTTAAAAAGGACCGTCATCTATCGCCACAATGCCAGGAAACATAACTCAGCTATATTACTGTTCAACACTGCGTCTCAGACCCCCGCTTCCCAAAACAGTGGTTGAGTCTTAACTGCTTGTTATGTACAAAATCATAGGGACACTGTTGGCTCTGTGATTAAGGTAATGGACTGTGGATCAGAAAGTCTAGCGTTCAAATCCCACCTTGAGCATGGCCCTTAACTCACAATTGCTTGGACTGTAAGATTGGATCAGTTGTAAGTTGCTCTGGATAAGAGCACATGCTAAATGTAGAAATGTAAAATGTAAAAAACTCCAGCATGACCCTTAACCCTTAAATTCAGTGGTTCCTGAAGTTGGGTGCTATTGCAGGGGGGCAGAGCGAGGAAAATGAATGCTGTTACACAGTAAAGATTTAAGATACCTAATTCATGCTACTTGTAATAATTCCACTGTAAGGTCCTCCCAAGGTTTCTTTGCCAGCACATGGAGGGAGGTTATTTTTACCTTTACATTTAGTAGACACCATTTTCCTTAGCAACTTAGAACTTCTTACAATCCAATCCGATAATCCAAGTACAGTAATTATGGGTTAAGGGCCTTGCCTATCATCTTGACAGACGTGGGATTTGAACCCTAGACCTTTTAATCCACAGCCCAGTAACCTAGCCACTGGGCCTAGACAGTTGAATGTAAAGCTATGTAAGCTATGAAAATCAATTCATAGCACCGGACCCGCCCACTTCGCGTTTTATTTACAGTTTTATATGCAAAAATCAAATATCAAATAACAAATGTTGCTATTTGTACAATTTTGCATGATCTCCTTAGTTTCTAAGAGTATACGATCATTTTAGGTTCATTTATGTTCATTTTAAACATTGAGTAAGTGTGCACATACAATATATTTACTCACCGGACAAAAAAATGATATCTAACAGAACGTACCTAATAGTTGACTGGGATTTCTGCCGCTGCAGGACGACCCGTATGACCGTACGCTTCGATAGACCTGAAATTTCAATCACTTCCTTCACACTGTGGCCCAAATGCACTCACTTCTGTTTGCCAATCATTTTCATCTGCTTTCATCTGATTTCCACACATCAAACGACACATTCACTGCACTGTACCACCTCTTCTCAATCTATGAATCCCGTCACACACTCCACATGTGATTGTAGCCCAATCATCCTAGTGCAGCGCCATTTTCAGAGTTTTCAGAGTAAATACCAAGTCATGAATTCAAGAGAACTGCCTGTAGACTTTTGAGACAGGATTGTGTCAAGGTTGGGGAAGATCTTGGGAAGGATACAAGAGCATGTCTGCAGCACTGAAAAAGCTCAAGAGCAAAGTAACCTTCATCATTCTCAAATGGCCGACCTATGGAACTACCAAGAGTATTCCTAGATCTGACCCTCCAGCCAAACTGAGTAATTGAGAATGAAAGGCCTTGGTCAGAAAGAGAACCCAATGGTCACAACAAATAAGATCCAGAGTTCCTTTGTGGGAAAACCTCGCAGAAGGACAACCGTCAGTGCAGCACTCCACCAATCAGGCCTTTATGGTGGAGTGGCCAGATGGAAACAATTCCTCACTAAAAGGCATATTGGAGCCATATATACAGAGGTGCTTGAAAGTTTGTGCACCCTTTAGAAATTTCTATATTTCTACATAAATATGACCTAAAACATCATCAGATTTTCACACAAGTCCTAAAATTAGATAAATAGAACCCAGTTAACTGTTGATCAGTCCTGCACACTGGCTTGGAGGAATTTTAGCCCATTCCTCCGTACAGAAAACAGCTTCAGCTCTGGGATGTTGGTGGGTTTTTTCCTCACATTAGCTGCTCAACTTCAGGTCCTTCACCACAACATGCCCATTGGACTAACAGGTCAGGACTTTGACTTGGCCATTCCAAAACATGAACTTTATTCTTCTTTTAACCATTCTTTGGTACGGAACGGCTTCTTGTGTGCTTAGGGTCGGTGTTCTTGCTGCATGACCCACCTTCTCTTGAGATGCAGTTCATGGACAGATGTCCTGACATTTTCCTTTAGAATTCTCTGATAATCATTCAGAATTCATTGTTCCATCCAATGATGGCAAAAAGCCGTCCTGGCCAGATGCAGCAAAACAAGGCCCAAATCATGATACTACCAACACCACCATTGTTTCACTGATGGGTTAAGGCTCTTATGCTGGGAAATGCAGGGTTTTCCTTTCTTCTCCAAACATAACACTTGTCAAGCCAAAAAAAAGTTCTATTTTTGGTCTCTCATCCGTCCACCAAAAACATTCTTCCAGTAGCCTTCGTGACTCGTCCATGTGATCTTTAGCAAACTGCAAGACCGAGCAGCAAGGCAATGCTTTTTTGGAGAGCAGTGGCTTTCTCCTTGCAACCCTGCCATGCACACACCATTGTTGTTCAGTGTTCTTCTGATGGTGGGCTCATGAAAATTAAACATTAGTCAATGTGAGAGAGGCCTTCAGTTGCTTAGAAGTTGCCCTGGAGTTCTTTGTGACCTTGCCAAACTATTACACACCTTGCTCTTGGGGTGATCTTTGTTGGTCGACCACTCCTGGGGAGGGTAACAATGATCTTGGAATTTCCTCCATTTGTACACAATCTGTCTGACATGTGGATTGGTGGAATCCAAACTCTTTAGAGATGGTTTTGTAACCTTTCCAGCCTGATGATGAGCATTCAACAACTCTTTTTCTGAGCTCCTGAGAAATCTCCTTTGTTTTTTTTTTTTTTTTTTTTTTTTTTTTTTCGTACCATGGATTACACTTCCACAAAACATGTGCTGTCAAGAGCAGACTCTGATAGATCCCTGTTCTTTAAATAAAAAACAGGCTGCCCACTCACACCTGATTGTCATCCCATTGATTGAAACACTTGACTCTAATTTCACCTTCAAAACTAACTGCTAATCCTAGAGGTTCACATACCTTTGCCACTCACTAATGTGTAATATTGGATCATTTTCACCAATAAATAAATGACCAAGTATAATATTTTTGTCTCATTTGTTTAACTGGGTTCTCTTTATCCACTTTAAAATCTGATGACGTTTTAGTTCATATTTACGCAGAAATATAGAAATTTCTAAAGGGTTCACAAACTTTCAAGCACCAGTGTATGTACAGACAGACAAGATTGCTTTTGGATCCAAATTTTAAACTACACAATCCTCTAATTCACTGATCTCCCTCCAATCTTTGTGAGCTTTACCATATCTTAACCTTTTCACCCTGTTCCCCTTTTAAAAAAGTGGTTTCTTGGCTGCGACCCTTCCAAAAAGACCAGTCTTGGTCAAGCTACTTCAGACTGTAGAAGGGTCGACTTGGCAATCTGATGGAGCTCCCAGATGCTTCTATTTCTCAAGTGTAAGGGGAGGGTCACACTCACTTAGGGATTACTTACCACTGTCGCCTAAAGCAGCTATTTCTTCTGATTATTTTAGTTGTTTAATACTGCATACAAATTTCAGGTATTTTCCGGTTGTATTCTAATAAAGGGGCTGATAAATACTTCTATATGGCTGTTGCTAACACTTTATATCTAATCAAATGGTGGCCAAAGACCTTTGCCCAATACTGCAGACAGATAGATAGACAGATAGATATGTGGTCTGGACCTGAAGCTGTGCTGCTGTAGAATTAAACTGTAATTTGTGAATATAGTGTATTACTTTCTTAGCACAGACCTATAAACCTTTTTATGTGCTTTGCTTGTGCCTAATGTGCCTTATGAGGCAGGAGTGTTATGATTCAGATGTGTGTGACTTGCACAATGCTACATTAGCTACATCAGCCAGGCTGTTAAGAGCATGTCTTACTTAGCCACATTAGCTTTGTAGCTCCAGTGCACTCGGCACCAAAGCTGATTGCCTACAATGGCTGTAAGTGGAAAATTGTGCATTTTTTGGCTAAACTGTTTCTTTAACAGCAAAGGCCAAAGTGTAACATGAAACATTACATCTGCTTGAATAAAGGCCTCTGTGTGTGTGTGGTGTGTGTGTGTGTGTGTTTAGTTCAGACTGGCAGAGTCTTTGTATTGTCTAAAATCAGCAAGGACAAAAACTTTTCCAGTCTGTGTGCTCTGGAGAATAGTAATGACTGGTAGGTTGCTTGTTAACAAACTCATTTTAATGTATGTGTGTGTGTGTGGTGTGTGTGTGTGTGTGTGTGTGTGGTGTGTGTGTGCAAAAGTGAATAGGGGGACTATGCCTAATGCACATAATGCTGCTACACCAGAAAAGTACAGTCACCACCCTGGCCACTCACAACAAGAACACACAGTGTGTGTGTGTGTGTGTTCTGTGAAAAAAAAGGAGCCAAAAACGAGTACTGAAGTTAAGGGTTGGGTTAGGTTGTAGCAGAGCATACATACTGTATCATCTACAGTCTGTGTGTGTGTGTGTGTGTGTTGTGTGTGTGTGTGTGTGTGCATGGCATGCTTGACAAGCTAGAAGAACAACCAAAAATATGATTTTTCTTTGTGTGCATGAAAACTTCTGAGTTATGTGTACTCACTTGCATACCATCCATACCCGCTTTAATCAAGATCAGGGTCTTGGGCAGACCAGGGCCTAAAAACTGGCAGCACAGGGCACAAGGCAGGAACCAATCGGTGTGGATCTGGAGAGGGAGCCAATCCCTTTGCAAGGGCACATGCATAAAAACATACACCACACTCACTCACACTGGGACACTTTTAGAGGCACCAGTCTTTGGAATGGGGCGGATACCGGGAAGTACAAGGAGGAAACCCAGAGGCAATTCATGGGGGAGGAGAACATACAAAATCCACCCAGGCAGCAAATGGGCCAGGGACTCTAGCCCAGGTCTCTGGAGCTGCGAGGAGACACAGCACAGAGCCAAAACCAATGTTACACTGTGGCCCAGCCTGTGTGTTAGGTTTGTGTAGCAAAGGCGTTATTCAGATAACAGACACGAATCAGTTTTCAATCAAATATTAATACAAAGGTGTGTGTGTGTGTGTGTGTGTGAGACAAACAGAAAGAGCCGAAGGATTTTCTTTTGGGTACTAAGCATTGTTTAGGTACAGCATCCTGTGAGCACTGGTGAAGGATTAGAGGATGACTAACACAAACTGTACAACAACAGATGAGCTACTGACTCTGACTTTACATCTACAAGGTGGAGCAATAAGGTGGATGTCTCTAATAAAGAGAGTGAGTGAACAGTGTTTAAAAACTGCAGCCACACTACTGTGTCTGATCCACTCATACCAGCACAACACACACCCAAACAGTACCTGATCTGTGCTGGTCCTGAGCTGGTCCTGTGGGGGTCCCACAGATGGGATAAGGTTCTTATGCTGGAATGCAGTGTTTTCCTTTCTCCAAACATAACACTTCTCTTTTAAACCAGAAAGTTCTATTTTGGTCTCATCCGTCCACAAAACATTCTTCCAGTAGCTTTCTGGCTCGTCCACGTGATCTTTAGCAAACTGCAGACGAGCAGCAATGTTCTTTTTGGAGAGCAGTGGCTTTCTCCTTGCAGTCCTGCCATGCACACCATTGTTGTTCAGTGTTCTTCTAATGGTGGACTCATGAACATTAACATTAGCCAATGTGAGAGAGGCCTTCAGTTGCTTAGAAGCTACCCTGGGGTCCTTTGTGACCTCACCAACTATTACACACCTTGCTCTTGGAGTGATCTTTGTAGGTCGACCACTCCTGGGGAGGGTAACAATGGTCTTGGTCTGACCATTAGAGAACAGAGTAAAGGGGACGAACAAAGTATGTAGAGAAACAGATGGACTACAGAATGTAATTATAGAACTACAAAGTGCTCCTATATGGTAAACAGAGGCTGATATACTGGACAGTGAGTGTAGAAGCAAAGGGTGGTCATAAAGTTGTGATAGGACTTTGTATATGACCTGAAGGTTCAATGTTTGGGGGTCTGGGGCACACCCACAACGGTTGAAGGGCTTTTCTTAACACAGGGTTTATTGGAATAAAAAAACAGGCAAATGAGTCACTTATACCTATTGCTACAGTAATACATATGCCAATGTAAATGGCTATAAAACAGTATTGCAGTGTGTGTGTGTGTGTGTTTGGTCAGTGTGATGGAGGAGGGACTGAAGGTCAGGTCCTTATTTGGTGATCTTGCTCCCTCTCTTTTCCTTTTAAACATAAAGACGTCAGCATTCGTTCTCTCCGGATCTCATAGTGATTTCCTGTCACTTTTGGCTCTGTCAGAACGAAGTCAGTTATCAATACACACACTTCATCTCTCTCTCTTCTTTCATCTTCGTGACTAGAGTAGTAAACCATATTACTCAAATAAAAACAACTTTAAAAAAGTCTTTTTAAAGAGTAAAAAGAGGGAAAAGTGAGAGCAGTGATCTACATTTAAGTAACAGCTTGATTGAGATTTACATTTACATTTTATGTCATTTAGCAGACTTGTGTGTTAAGGAACTTGCTCAGGGGCCCAACTGTGGCAGCTTAGCAAAGATGGGATTTGAACCCTGGTCCATAGTCCAGTACTTTAATCACTAGGTGTCCTCTATTAAGAGGAGAAAAGAACCCAGTAACTAAACTGCTCATGTGTGAAACCCCTCACACAGCATCAGCATCCGTTCATCTGCTTTGTCCTGACCAGGGTCACTGTCAATCTGGAGTCTATCCTGGAAAACTGAGTGCGAGGCCAGAGCATGCCCTGGACAGGGTGTCCGTCCATCATCGGACATCACACACTCTCTCACACACAGCTAAGGGTAGGTTAGAACAGATCATATTGTCAGAGGTACCTCTAGAGCTCAGATCGAGTCCAGAAGCTGTGCAGCACCAACGCCCTATGAGGGATCGGATGAGAAACCGTCAATGTCTGTAAAGTCTGTCTAGTCTAATAGCTGTATGGAATTGCTAGTGCTGGAAATGGAGTCATAAAGATGCAGTCCTAATAATTTTAAATACTGAAAAATACTGTGGTCTCATGCATTAAACTTTCCCCTACACTAACTGTACTTCTACTTTCGCTTTTTATAATGGAGCATTGTCTCAAAGAAACTTCACAACTTTAGGTTATCTCCTAATATCTAGGGCCAATCCCAAATTGAGCAAGCCTAGGGCAACATCTACTGCCCTGGACAAAATGAAGACACTGCTGCAAAATGATCAGTCTCTCTGGTTTTACTATTTCTATTTAACCCACACAGACCCAGAGAGAACATGCAAACTCCACACAGGTAGTGACCAGGATGGGGCTCGCACCTGGGTCTTACATTTACATTTACAGCATTTAGCAGATGCTCTTATCTTAGCAGACTTACAATCCAAGCTTGTATAACTTGTAAGTTGGGTCTTGCTCAAGGACCTAACTTGGCAGAGGTGGGATTTGAACCTTGGACCTTCTGGTCCATAGTCCAGTACTTTACCCACTAGGCTACCACAGTCCTAGAGGGTCTTGAGAGCTGTCGGAGTGCTAGCCGCTCCAGAGTGCAATCCACTGCGCCACCTGGGATAAATTATTCAAAAAGTTACTCAAGTAAACGTTCAGTAAATTTACTGGCCACCATTTCTGCTCCCCCTGTTCTCTCCCCTCTTTGAGCCCACTTCATGCTTTCTTCCTCCCCCTCACTTTCTGTTTCTCCCCTCTTTATGACTTTACTGCCCCCACTTCTTCTCTTCTTGTACCCTACCTGCCTCTGTTATTCTCCATCTCACTCTTTTTAACACCTTATCTAACACATCATAATAATAATAATTACATTATTACATTACAGTGCAAACAATTTGCTTAAACAGCCACTCAGACCAGGTAAATATAGAGGTTCGAAGTCATTTATCCATAAGACAAAATCTGATTAAACTCTACAGAAAAGGAGATAAACAAGAATGAAAGCTCAGCTTGTTTTCTGACTTATCAGTGAGAGATTCTGTCTGTCTGGTAAAAGCTTCCGTAAACAGAGAAGGCACACATTCCTGACATTCCTTCGCTGCCCTTTGAGCTCTGCATGAGACCCATGCCATCAGATCATGTTCCGTCTGAGTTGCTGAAAAGCTCGGAGTCCGGAGTAAATCTGTCAAAGCACCGTCACAGAAAGCTTGATTAGACTTCAGGCACTTCACACACATCATAGTATCAAATAATCTTGTAGGCGATAATATTGCTGGATAACATGATGACTGAGCGAGATTTCATGAGTTATACTGATAAGGGAAATAGCAGTGAGTAGAATTTGCTGCTATCATGGTTTGTTATGAGGTGGCTGATACTGCAGAACGTAAATGATTAAAACGTCTCCACTATCTTCCTCAACAGAGACGTCATGGGAACCATCATATTAAACACATTTATTGCTTTTGTGTGGCAGACCAAGGTTTTTCAACAACCAGATGTTACATGATTTGTTTGTCCAACTCAGGTTTACCCCGATGAGCACACATTAAAAACCAAAAAAGCACAGCCGATAGTGGTAAACACAGTAGTGAGAATCACGGTTTTATGAGCGGGGTGTGATGGTGTGGTGATTTAGAAATAAGTTACTTTCATGGAACTAAAGCAGTTGAGGGCTCAGGGTCTTGCTCCAGGACCCAACAGTGGTAGCTTGGCAGAGGTGGGGTTTGAACCCTGGACCTTCAGGTCAACAGTTCGTTAGCTGAATCACTGAGCCACCGCAGTCCTTGTGACATAAACAACTGTGTCTAGGATGTCTAGTGGAAACCAGAAACCTGTTCAACCCTCTTAGAGGAAAGTACCTTAAAGTAATGCTTCTCGGTCTCAGTCTTGACCTCATTGGGATTCGGTTTTGTCTCGATCTTGGGTTAAGGTGGACTCGGAAACTGTTGTTGAAACCAGCAGACAAATCTGAGGTAAGGTTAATTATAAACTGAAGTTTCTATCGTATCCATATCAGAAGCATCACCATAATTTGCTTCCAAAAGTTGCATTGCCTTAGTTTGATTGTGACTATAATATAATAATTAAGCAATAATACACTCGAGGTCGTGCTTTAACATGAGATATTGGCACGGGTGCAATGCAGTCGGAGATCAGAACACCCATATCAATATCTCACATTACAGCACGACCTCGAGTGTATTACTGCGATTACAACACAGGTCCGTTATCGCCAGTTATTGTTAGATTTTAAGATAAAGAGGACAGAAGTAATTTGTTTATGACCCTTCCGTGAGGTAAAATAGCTCCATTCTATTGTTCATCCGCGGCTAAGCCCTTCAGTCATTAAAGCCGAGGAACAGAATGACCCACAACTGTTTATACAGATAATAAACACAAATATATCGATTGATAAGTTTTAATTTATTAAAAAGAAAGTTTATTTACATTCAGGTCAGGTTTATAAGGCAGGCTGTTACTAAGATCCACTGTTCTACCGACTGAAGCAGATCGGAGGGAGATCCCGGTGTTAGAACCAAAGTCTAGGATCCCGTTTGATTAGTGATTATAAATTTGTATGATGAAGCTCTTAATGTTAATCTGATCAGAGCATCAGCAGCTTCTCTGGGTTAGAGCTGGACTTACAGATAACAAACCTGTCAGAGGAATGAAGCTCCGATCAGCCGCGGATGGGGTTTAATGAAAGAGCCGAGTTTAACTCCAGCAAACGACTCAGCATTTTTGTTGGTGGGACTAAAACTGTTCTTCAGTCTCGTTGCTCTTTAGTCGAGCTGTGGATCCATTAAGAACCAGGAGACGTTTGATTTAAAGGACTGACTGCGTTTGGCTGCTCCAGATCTAAAATTGTTTAAATCGTTTTCAAAACGATTTATAAACTAATTATAGCTTTCATTTCGGCAGTGTTTTACTCATTATAACTCGGCTGCTTTTTAGGGCAGGTGTCGTTGCTAGGTTACGTGTGTATGCCGTGGAGTAATACTTATAGAGCGCCGGTCAGAGTGCCGTTATTGGCAATAAGGTCATGGGAAAATCATCTCTCAGCCAATCAGATTCGAGGGTCGGAACTAACTGTGGAATAAAAATTACTAAGGATTTTACGCTATATATACAAAATCTGTGATGAAATATAATATTATTTATTAATAATGATAAATATATGATAGTATATAATGTGTAAATAATGTAAAGTTAATTACAAACTAATACAATTTTTCCAGTTTCTTCTTTTTATTCTTGTAGGATGAAAAAATGTTTAACCTGGTCTCGGTCTCGTCTTGGTCTTGACTCGGACTCAACTACTAAAAGCCTTGGAGTTTACTTGGACTCTGCTCTAGCATTCTTGACTACAACACTAAGAATAAGCCAAACAATATCTTTTATCATTAAATCATTTTGGGTGCTTTAAAGTCCCTTATCATGTATTACTGATAAACACTCATCAGAAACAGTTTAAACAACAGACTCTAATCAACACCTAGGTTTCTAACAACCTTCCTGTGTGTTAACAGTTCTATGAACTTATTCCACTTCATATTCCATCGTACTTTTACAAAAGCATCATGTAATGTCCATATTGTCTGTGCTGTCCATCTGAAGTGGCTGCTAGTCCTTATATTATCCTCTACAGTGGCCGTGACTCTCACTCGCTGAGGGCTCATGTTCTCACGCCAAACCCTTCAAATCTTGTGCATCACGAAAAACCTCTGCTCCATATAAAACTTTTTTAAACTCCGTAGAGGAGAAAGCAAATGGCTAACACTCAGAGAGCATGTCCAATATAGTTTCTGAAGTTGGAGTGTTCTGCTATTGCACAAGTGCTTATATAATTAATAATGAACAGATGTGCATTCCTGGTCCTGTAATAAAGGATTGGTGTAAACATTAGGCGAATAAATCACCCACACATTTAATAAACTGTCGTTATCTAATCTGGCACTAGTTTGAGTCATAACTGAACCTAAAATGAGTTTACAGATCATGTGACACTGTTAGACAAGAACAAATAGCACATGAGCAACAGCCAAATTAATTCGTAGCCTGGGATGGACCATCACAGGGGATTGTGCTCAGACCAATCAGTATAACAGATCTTTTTGGGAAGAAATGGACTCCGGACCAAAGATGAAGAGGATCATCCAGACTGTTATGAGGAACAAGTCCAAAAGCCAGGCTCTGTCATGGTATGGGGTCGGGTCAGGGCCCTTGGTGAAGGCCATTTACACTTCTGTGATGCAGCATTAATGCAGAAACATACAGTGAGATTTTAGAACAACATAAGCTGCCTTCAAGTCAACATCTTTGTCAGGGACGTCCATACATTTTCAACAAGACAATGCAAAACCACATGCTGCACACATTATAAAGGCATGGCTGTGGAAGAAGAGGGTATGAGTACTGGACTGCCCTGAATGCAGTCCTGACTTGTCCCCAATAGAGAATGTGTGGAGAATTATGAAACAAAAAGTGCGATAACGACAAACCTGTACTGTTACACAATATAAGACGTGTTTTGCAGGAAGAATGGAACAAAATATCACCTGACACACTCAATCACTTGAGAAAACCTTTGCCAAAGTGTCTTTTAAGTGTCGTGAAAAGGAATGGCAACATGATAAAGTGGTAAATGATTTATTTTGTGTTTTTTGGAATGTGTTGCAGACTGAAATGCAGGAATGGATGTTTATTAAAAAATGAATTATGTTAA
>JAJAGP010004141.1:0-55807 GCA_025084515.1 Ancistrus triradiatus | reverse complement strand
GAAGGGTGACAGTAAAGATTCAAGCTCTTCATGCTTAGTCTGAGTTAAATACACTCTGTAAGAGAGCATTATAATATAGTAAAGTATATTAAATTAACTGTCATAATGTCTACATTGTAATTAGATTAAGATCCAGTGAGAACTAGAATGTATTAAGTAAAAAATTAAATGTATACACATTTTTCACATGTAAAAAATTAACTGTGAGAAAAGTAAATTTTATTATATAGAATGCATTAAGAAAGTCTTCAGGCTCTCTCACGTTTTCACATTTATGTTGCGGCCTTGTGCTAAAAATAAAAATAAAAAAATAAATAAAGATTTTCCCCATCCTTCTGCACCCAATACCCCATAATGACAAAGTGAAACCAGATTTTTTTTTCAATTACAGAAGGACATAGTGCAAGACAAGACATCCACATACACGTACATACATGTGCAGGTGGACATGGTTCAAGTATAAGGATTGTAGCTGGAGCTAGTAGAGAACAGCATACTTGAGGAAGTAATGGAGGAGTTAAAGCGCATGACAATTAAAATTAAAATTAATTTAAATGACAGTTAAAGTTAAAACATGACAATTTACTTATTATTTTGATGACTGTCTATGAAAAGTTGACTGAATTAATTTAAATAAATGTAACTTGTAAATTAAATATAATTAAGTACCATTTGCTTAATATTCAGTGTTTCCTGTAGGATTTTTTTACAGCACTGTTGGAGTCATGAAGTCCTTACTGTCATGGGCTTTACACTACATTGTATTTTGCGATTTCAAAACATTTCATAAAGTTCTGAAGCAGTGCGGCAATAATATTGATATTGCAGCAGAAACACTGATATTTTTTAAATGTTAAATTTCATGATAACTACATTTTACTTAATACTGCCAAGTTATTATAGCAGTAACATTTAAAGTACTAGTGCAAGTTTTTTCAAGTAAACCTACAAGTTAATTTTTCATTGTATTTATAAGCACATTTCAAGTTAGCTATGAAGACTGCACAGTATATGTAAAACAGTGTAAGCCATCTGCATACAGAATGTCAGTAAGGTACCTGAAAAATGAATTTAGATGACACATTTTTTTTTATGATATTTAAATACACAACATTGCCATAAAATTGAAGTAAAACTTAAAATTGGTCACTAGATAGAAGCAATTTATTTGCAAATTGTCAATGTAGTATGTATATTAATTTTAAGGATTAATATTAAAAATATTTATAAAATAAAAGTAGATTTGTATAAAAATAAATATGCATCCTTCATCTTGAGACGTTCTTATAGTCAAGAAATCTTAAGGTGCGTGTCTATAGACATGTCTTAAGGACATGCCTCAAGAAGTCTTAAGACGTCTTCATAATGTGTCTTCATAAACATCTCAAGACATGTTGACGGCATAGTATGAGCAGACTGCCTGTTATAAAGACCTCCAGCTACAAGCCGTTCCACAGCAGCAGAGCTTTGGGAACAGACAAGCTGGGTGAGGTCACATCTATTCTAGGACAAGACAGCAGAATTCATAGTTCCATTTATCACAGCAAGTCTTCCAGGTTCTAAAGCAGCAAAACAGCCCCAGACCATCACACTACCACCACCATATTTTACTGTTGGTATAATGGTGTTTTTCTGAAATGCTGTGTTACTTTTACACCAGATATAATGGGACACACACCTTCCAAAGAGTTCAACTTTTGTCTCATCAGTCCACAGAATGTTTTCCCAAAAGTCTTGGGGATCATCAAGATGTGTTCTGGAAAAATTGAGACGAGCTTTAATGTTCTTTTTGCTCAGCAGTAGTTTTTGTCTTGGAACATTTTTGCCCAGTCTCTTTCTTATGGTGGAGGCATGAACACTGACCTTAACTGAGGCAAGTGAGGCCTGCAGATCTTTGGATGTTGTTGTGGGGTCTTTTGTGACCTTTCGGATGAGTCGTCGCTGCGCTCTTGGGGTAATTTTGGTCGGCTGGCCACTCCTGGGAAGGTTCACCAATGTTCCATGTCTTCGCCATTTGTGGATAATGGTTCTCACTGGTTTGCTGGAGACCCAATGCTTTAGAGATGGCTTTATAACCCTTTCCAGACTTGTAGATCTCAATTACTTTCTTTATCAATTGTTCCTGAATTTATTTGGATCTCGGGATGATGTGTAGCTTTTAAGGATCTTTTGCTGTACTTCACTTTGTCAGGCAGGTCCTATTTAAGTGATGTCCTGATTGAAAACAGGTGTGGCAATAATCAGGCCTGGGTGTGGCTACAGACAGTGAACTATGTTTTAATAAGGGGGCAATCACTTTTTCACACAGGGCCATGTAGTTTTGGAATTTTTTCTCCCTTAATAATAAACAACTTCATTTAAAAACTGCATTTTGTGTTTACTTGTGTTGTCTTTGACTAATATTCAAAATGGTTTGATGTGACATACATGCAAAAATAGGAAATCAGAAAGGGGACAAACACTTTTTCACACCACTGTACACTTTCTGACAGTGTTCTGTATATAAAGTGAGCACCAAAACATTCATTCAGCCGGCTCATTTAATATAAGTTGTAGAAGCTATGGAAGCTATGCAGAAATCTTGTTCATAGCAGTTTTAGATAATGCACTAAGAAGCTTATATTCTCTACACATCATAATGTCCTGCTTGGTTGCAAGGACTGAGACAGGGATAGATGTTGGTGCAAGTGAAGGGATCTTATTAATAGTGCTAGGCATAATGAATGATAAACAAGGGCAGCAAGCCCACAGGCAAAGATCGGCAAGGATATCATGTGCTTAAAGTATTCGCTAAGAATGTATTATGAAAGTCATAATATGCAGTATAATATGCAGTGGAAACCCTTCAAATAAAAGATAGACATGTATGTATGTAATGTAGCTGAATTTAGTTCCTGTCTCTTCTGTAGATTACCTGTTTGATTGCTGAGAATAAAAGGATTCAAATCTGGAGTATCACTGCCTTCTGGGTCTGAATAAACAACAAAGCAATTCTCTTTCAGGGTTCCTCTAATCTTATCATTTTTAAATTCTGCTATCGTATCCATTGAGAGGAGAAATGTTTCTGAATGGTTATTTATACACTGTACAGATGTGTGTAGCTACAGTGTGCTGTATGTAACCTAATTTGTATGCTAAAATACAGACTTCTGTGAGTAATGTTTCTGTTACATTATTAAGCACGGTGTCACTTCCTTTGAGTGACAAAAGACCCTACATCCAAACGGTACAATAAATGGTATGGTAAGTATTTGCTTAAATCTTGTCGAACTTTTAGCTCATGTTGCTGTGAGTCAGTTCACAGATTGCTAACCCATTTCTAGAAGATTGCGGAGTAAACTGTTGGATGTCGCTCCATACTGTATCTAATCTTCTCTGAGACCTTTAATTTCTTTGTGCACTGTCAGTAGCTAACCGTAATGTAATTTCACACACATAATGCCTGCTTCTGCAGTTAGTAGACTGCTGACATTGCATGCAAGCCAAATTTATGATGAGGGTATAATTAGGGTGTTTGCTTACCTTATCTTGCTTAATAATCTTAATAGCTATATGTCAAAGATTTATGGTGGGAGACAATTTTAAAGTGCCATTTTGTTGCCACATGCTAACTTTGAAATTGCACCAAGAAATTGGAGTAGAGGTTAATGTTAATGATCCCACAGTGAAATTTAATCATTACATTTTTTTTTTCTTAAACTCATATTATCACAACTCCCCCTTTCCTTTGACGAAGATTAAACTAAACTGTTAATTTTCTGGTCTGTGATCTAAAGGCTGCTAATGAAATTATATGTAATCGTATAACCATTTGATATAAAACGAATGAGATACATATTCTATTTCATACTCGCACTTTACTGTGGCTGTTGAATAATATACAAATGTCTGTGATTTTTGTTTCTGTATAACAAAGTTTACTTGTAGACTGTGGAATCTTGAATTGACAGACAGTTAAAGGTACTTTGTTTAATAAAACTGTTTCTTCCAATCAATTGATACAGAAAAAAAATTGTGAATAACATTAAATAACCTTTCCAGTTGGACATGGCTAATTTCTCAGTTCTTCACCAACTCTTACTACATGCACAACCCCTCGACCGAGTGAAGAGAACCACAGTATTTTCACTGACGGGTGACAAATTTCTACAGGGGAATGCTATGATGTCCATGTCCAACCACAGCCCATACCAGCATCTCAAGCAATCATTAAGGGCCACTCTTGCAGTGACAGGGAGATGAATCTCTAACCGATCTTTCCTTAGACATGGCCAGTTGTACAATATACAATAGTACAATATACAATGTATATGCCAGTATACAGAAAATAAAGTAAAAGTATCTTAAAACACATTTACAATAACTTTACAATTGGCATGTCTGACAACCTTGATTTTTCAAACATAAAAATTTCAAATCAGCTAACTGTCAGAAATTGAAACATGGTGTGTGTGGCATTTACACTATTCTGGAACAGAGCTGTCAGTAAGAACAGAAACTTTTCTGTTGTCCAGCTGTTTTTGAATCATGGTACAATGCAGACCAGCTCATTTCTAGTTTAGATAGTGATTGATGGCATTCAGAGTTATTCACCAGTAAAATTGGTTTCCAAGATTACATCATCATTCTTAATTACACAGCCATTCAAGTGAGGTGGCAATAGTTAATTGAAAACTAATTCCCTTAAGTAGACAAGATGGATTGCTACAGATAATGGAGGCAATCAGAAGGTCTAACACTAAACCTTGGAGCACTGGTTTATATTCTCTTCTTAAATCATTGTACAGCATCAGGCATGGCTATTTCAAAAAAGCAGATGGGTCAGAACCCCAAAATAAATAACTCTAATCTTCTTTATAACATAGTTCTACATCATAAACCACTTTTATTGACTTCCAGTATTGCTTTCTATTAACTACATGTTTATTTGAAATTCGTGAAAGAAAATATTTCTAAGCAATCAAGGAGGTGTTAGTGTGCCATCTTTGTGTTTTGATGGGCACACAAAATTTAAGATTTTGATTTTGATTTTGATTTGGTGGGCAACAACAAAAATATTGCTTTACCTAAATAGGGTAAGTTTGCTTGTTTGTTTGTTTAATGTCACATCAGCACCAATGGCTGTTCGTGACAGGAGCAAGGTTATATTGATACTAGTCAGACACACTCTTAATACAATTACATCATCCAATTTGTATAGGGGCATGTAGGGCCATTACTCCATGAAAATAAAAAATATTAAACTTTGTAAAATTTCAATTTAGATTTTAAAATCAGTTGTATTTGTATGATGAACTAAAAAGGAAAACTTGTGAGCAAGTCTCAAAAGAATCTCATCGCAGTCTTGCAGTTAGTGACCAGGCAATTCCCCAGTTTTTGCAAAATCATAGTCTGTAACTGTAACAAAACTTCTGCAGATGTGAGAGGGTGTTAGACTTTAGTCTTTCAAAAATATTTTCAGAATCTTTTCAAAGTTGTTTTGTGTATTGGCAGCCTTAGATTTTAGACTGGGATGCACAGCTTTGGTTCTGTTGGCTAGAGTCTGTGGTCATCTTCGGCCTGCCTGCTCTGTCATGCCTTTGACCAAGTAGCCAAGAGTGTTGGGCTGGACTGTATAAGAGCAGAGCTGGGGGATCATAGTCAAAGAGTTTTTGGGTTATCTGCTGTGCTGGGTTGCTGTTTTCTTGCCTCTCATATGTGATCACTCAGGTTTGTTGATTGCTGGGGAGGTGGGTTGCTGATGTCTCATGTGATCCCTCTTGGCTGTGTTGCCTTCTGTTTCTTCCTTTTCTAGCTACGCTGTTGTTGTTAGTGCTGCCGGGTGTCATGCTACACTTGCACAGAAATGTTCTGTTAATAGACTCTGTGTTAATAACATCACTTACTTGCTTTCTTCCGGTACCAGTTCCAGTCCTCACACTAAGAAGTTCTTCCGATACCAGTTCGGGCTCCACTCAAGCTGTTCTTCTGTCATTAGTTCTAGTCCTCATACCGTTACTCAGACTACGTCAGAAGGGAATGACACTTCTGTAATTAACACATTTATTATAGACTATTATTATAAACTTATTAATTAGGTAACTTAGTTTAATTCCTACAGTGGGGCAAAAAAGTATTTAGTCAGCCACTTATTGTGTCACGCCTGCTGTAGAGTGTAGGAGACACACGCAGGGAGAGAAGATCTGAAACAAAAACGAATACGGAACTTACACATGCGGGTATGGACAGAAATACAGACAGGGTGAGGAACGAACGAATCACGGAAAAAACGCGAAGATAGACAGATCACGGAACGGAGTGAGAGATAAGTTAGGTACAGCGGTAACCAGAGATAGGAAAAATGAGATTGAATCGGCTAGAGAAAGATAGATACGGTCGAATAGCGATAGAACGAGAGACGAGCTGGACGAGGGATAGATACAGTTTAGGATTCGAAATAGAGTAAGAGCTTGTGACGTGGTAGGAGCCACGAGACAGAGCGATGTGAGTGTGCAGAAAGACGGTTTAAATAAGTGAGCTGGAAGGTGCTGGAAACGAGGAACAGGTGCGAGTGATTGATGGAGGAGGAGAGAGAAAGGGAGAGAAAGTGGCAGAACGCGGTGGAAGGTGATGGAAGGTGGGCGTGGTGCGCAGGTGCGCGAGTGGTATGACAGAGCCACCCCCCACGGCCCCTGATGGCCCGGACGGGTGCACCTGACACAGGTGGATGGTTGGAGGCCGAGAAGAGGACAAGGGCTGGGTTCAAAGACGGCCGACTTCAGGGCAGGAACCAGGATGGTCGGCCTCTGAACTGGTATGGAGGGCCTTAGAACAGGCCCTGATGAGAATGGCTTCGGCACGGATACAGGGACTGATGACTTCAGCGTAGGCACTGGGACTGATGACCTCGGCGCAGGCACTGGGCAGACGACCTCGGCACCGGCACCGGGTCAGACGACCTTGGCGCAGGCACTGGGGCGGACGACCTCGGTGCAGGCACTGGGGCTGATGACCTTGGTGCAGGCACTGGGACTGATGACCTCAGCGCAGGTACCGGGTTATCAGGTACTAACAGTTCCGACACCGTGATACGGGGCGCTAACTGCTCAAAGACCGAGTTAGACTGCCTTACCAAGCCTCGGCGACCTGTGAAAGGTCTCAGACATGAACGGGCCCTGAACTGGCCTTGGGACAGGCGTTCCTGGAATGGACTCTGGAACGGGCGACCCTTGTACTGGGATGGGCATCTCAGGAACAGACACTGGGACGGGCGTCCCTAGAGCAGGCTCTGGGACGGGTGACCCTGGAACGGACTCTGGGACGGGCGGATCCTGGACTGGACCGGGCGTCCTTTGATAAAAGACCGTAGAAGCACGCTTAACGCTGCGCTTGGTGACAGTAATAGCTGGGATACTTCGACAACCGGCGAGCGGAGGATAAAGCAAGTGGCGGACAAACTGAGCTATCGGCTGTACGCTGGTGATCTGGGCATTCGATGTGGGGCGACTGAACAGTGGAGCTACTGGGGTGTATGGCCCACTATTGGCAAGTGGACCAAAAACTGCCCCTAGCGCATCCAAGAGCTGGTCACAGTTCCCGGCTTGCACCTGAGACCATCTCTCGGTAACCCACTGGAGCACTCTGCCTGAAAGGCAGGACACCACCAGCGAAACACCGACGAATTGCGAGCAGGGTGGATAACGCTCGAGGTAACGTATGCACTGCACACGGAATTTGTTGTAACACGCTGGCTTCCCATCAAATCGCTCCAGGAATGTGATCTCAGCGGACGGTGGAGAACAAAAAGTGTGTGGAGCCACCAGTGTGGCGGTCGCGGTTGCTGGGGACCGTTTTAACTGAGACACGCGCTGTGAGATCGCATCCAGAGAGCAAAGCAGCGAGCGCTGGTCTTCCACGAGTTGTGATACTACCCGCGTTACCTCGGCGATCTGAGCCCGAAGCTCAGCAAGTCGATCGCTGCTCATCGCAAACGGTGCCAAGTTCAAATTTAAATTAAACTGTCACGCCAGCTGTAGAGTTTAGGAGACACACGCAGGGAGAGAAGATCTGAACTGAAAGACGCGTTTATTGAGAAAACGAAATGGAATACGGAACTTACACACGCGGGTACGGACAGTTTGTGGTTGACCAAATACTTATTTTCCATTTACAATTAAATTCTTTAAAAACCCTACAATGTGATTTCCTGGATTTTTTTCTCATTTTGTCTCTCATAGTTGAAGTGTACCTATGATGAAAATTACTGACCTCTCAGGAGAACTTGCACAATCAGTGGCTGACTAAATATTTTTTGCCCCACTGTACTTATAACATCTAAAGTGATGCTTGAATGTTTGTGAAATCTTTAGAATTTTCTATATTTCTGCATAAATATGACCTAAAACATCATTATATTATACTAAAGAGAACCCAGATAAACAAATGAGACAAAATATTATACTTAGTCATTTATTTATTGCGTAAAATGATTCAGTATTACAGTATGTGAACCTTTGCTTAGTATCTGGTGTAACCCCCCTGTGCAGCAATAACTGCAACTAAATGTTTCCTGTAACTGTTGATCAGTCCTGCACACCGGCTTGGAGGAATTTTATCCCATTCTTCCGTACAGACCAACTCTGGGATGTTGGTGGGTTTCCTCACATTAACTGCTCGCTTCAAGTCCTTCCACAACATTTCAATTGGATTAAGTCAGGATTTTGGCTTGGCCATTCCAAAACATTAACCTTATTCTTCTTTAACCATTCTTTGGTAGAACGACTTGAGTGATTAGGGTTGTTGTCTTGCTGCATGACCCACCTTCTCTTGAGATTCAGTTTCAGCTACAGGTGTCCTGACTGTAAAGCTGGTGTGACAGGAACGGAAGAGACGTGCACAGATTCCAAAATACAAACTATGATTTAATTAAAGAAACAACACAAACTAAAGAAAAACACAACTAACCAAAACAACTGGAAAACGAGTGCAAAAACCCATATGGGTGGAGCCGATGGAACCGCAAACAGGAGTAAATACTTATTTCAGTTAAAGTGGGTGTGTTTAAACAGGAGAAGCTCTAAATTGTACAGAGCTATGGGGCACCAGGACCAGGACTGAGAAACACTGCAATAGCCTTCTGGCTGGTCCTGGTCGAGATGCAGCAAAACAGGCCCAAACCATGATACTACCACCGCCATGTGTTACAGATGGGATAAGGTTCCTATGCTGGAATGCAGTGTTTTCCTTTCTCTACACACAACACTTTCTTTTAAACCAAAACTATTTTGTTCTCATCCGTCCACAAAACATTTTCCCAATAGCTTTCTGGCTTGTCCACGTGATCTTTAGCAAACTGCAGACAAACAGCAATGTTCTTTTTTCGAGAGCAGTGGCTTTCTCCTTGCAACCCTGTCATGCACACTGTTGCTGTTCAGTGTTCTTCTGATCGGGGACTCATGAACATTACCATTGCCAGTGTGAGAGAGGCTTCAGTGCTTAGAAGTTACCTGGGGTACTTTGTACATCGCCCAAATGTTACACGCCTTGCTCTTGGAGTGATCTTTGTTGGATGACCATCCCTGGTAGGGTAACAATGGCCTTTTTTTCATTTGTACACAATCTGTCTGACTTGGTGGAGTCCAAACTCTTTAGAGATGGTTTTGTAACCTATTCCAGCCTGAGAAGCCTCAGAAATTTCCTTTGTTCATGCCATGATACACTTCCACAAATGTATTGTGAAGAACAGACTTTGATAGATCCCTGTTCTTTAATTAAAACATGGTGCCCACTCACACCTGATTGTCACCCCATTGATTGAAAACACCTGACTCTAATTTCACCTTTGAATTAACTGGTAATCCTAGAGGTTCACATACATTTGCCACTCATTTATTTAACTGGGTTCTCTTTATCTACTTTTAGGACTTGTGTGAAAATATTTTAGGTCATATTTATGCAGAAATATAGAAAATTCTAAAGGGTTCACAAACTTTCAAGCACCACTCTAGGCTGCCCAGGGAGGTTGGCTCCCTTTGTTGAGTCTTGGTCCTCCTATGAATTCTTGTTTTATTACAGGTGTTTTTCCTTGCCACTGACACCCCCAGGTTTGCTGAGTTAGATGTAATTGATGTAATTTGGATTGATGGATGTAATTACTTTGTGGAGTCATTTTGATCATGGTACAGTACAGCGAAATCATATTTGTCAAACGAACCGAGACTTTGGGGGTCAAATGTGCCCAGGCATGGTTTGCCTCCCTGCAAAGCTTTTGTCAGTGTACTTTGCTTTACTTTGACTCCAGCCTCAGTATCTCTCTGCATTTTTCTCCCTCTGCAATGAAATTATTGTCTTTTGGACTAAAAAAAATTCTTAAAGATACTTATTTTTCTTTCTAAACAGAGCAGAGTTTTATCAAACTGCCTTCTATTTCAGTTTGAGATGGGTTTTCAGCATACTTTTGTGCAAGGGGGCAGAAGGAGAAAGACAAAAGCAGTATATCATACACATTCAAGCAAATATACATATTAATATATAATATACATTTGGACAGGATCAATTAAAAACATGTCAGGATAGGAAATATTGATACTTTAATGATTTCTCTGGGTGGACAACATCCGCTCCAGCCACCTGTAGACAAGCCCCTGTGTCATCATCAAATGCAACTGAAAATACTGACAGCATAGCACAGTGCTGGAGTAGGGCGTCTCTCTGCAATACAGCGCCTCACAGGTTTCTATTGGAAATTCAGTGGTCAAATACTGGTAGACTGTTACTTGTCTTACTGGGGCACACACAGAGTTTAGAGGGGCACAGCTGTACCTCTCTACTTTCCAAGCTGTCATGTTTTCATATAAATAAGTGCACTGTCATTCAAGCACCAGACAGTAATATACACATTACATATGCATTATTCCACAAGAACCACCCATGTTTAGCTGATGTGTTTATAAATAGTAGTTATATAGTCTAGTTGTAATGATAAATAAAGTAAAAAATATATACTTTGTAAGCCTGTATAAAGCCTGTCTTTAATACATAGAGATTTGTATAGGTTAGCCAATAAGGCCTGCAAGATTTAAAGTTTGCTTGTTTGTTTATTTTATTTTATTCATCGTCACGTTCAGCATCAATGGCTATTATCGACAGACACAAGGTTACATCAAAACTAGTCATACATACTCAGATCAGGCCAATTAGATTAATCAACTAACCTCATGCATGTCTTTGGACTATGAGAGGAGACCAAAGTACCCAGAGTAAACAACCCACAGATATCGGAGAATATGCTAATTTACACACAGGGGGAGTCCAAGTGGGGTCGACTGGGGAAGCTGGGGCTAGTGAGGCAACCACGCTAACTGCTGCACCACGGCATGATTCAAAGATTCAATTTTCTCCACCAATGTTATGTGTATCTGTAAAAACTAGAGCTTTAAGTTGATCTACAGGCTGTGTTCTCACCCATTTGTGGGTTATGCGAATGTGTTACATTAAGTAGCTTCTTGGTTCACAAGCATGTATGCAGTTCCCATCTGCTGCTTTCTGGTCAGGGTCATAGTACAATCATTTATAATTTTCCAGAATGCATTATTTAGAAGTGCATAAGTTTTAGTGCTTCAGTAGCAGTACATGTGTTTAAATATGGATATGTGTGGGAAGAGAGAGCGCTGGGAGAGAGACGAACTGATATGATATCTGAATATTCATTTCTCATGGCTGGAGGAAAATCTGTTGATCTATAGCTCTGCATTATGAATTTATGGCTAGAGTATGGGCCCTCGGCCTTGTAATTTAAAATACACTTTCAAGATGTATGCAGGCTACGATCATTCCATTAGTGTGAATGGATGCAATTGGACAATTCCGGATTAGAAAACAAAACTATTTATATACAGGAATAATGGGGACGCTCTAATGGTGAAGGCACTGATTGAGTGTAGGATCAGGATTTCACTGAAGTTTAATACTGCTTTATAAACCTTAAAGAGTTGGATCTGATTCATTTATTTTAAAGAAATGTCAGTGATTTTTGAGTAGGTTTATTTTAGCTAACAGTTCTGAATCTCACAACCAAACACAATTTCTCCAAAAGATTTAACAAGCCACATCCCACATAATGGATTAATCATTCCATAGTCACATTTTTATAATCTTCTTCACAATGATACACCATACAATAGTGGTTGAAGTTGTGAGCCTTAAAACATCATCAAAAAAGTATATAAAGCTAACTCAATTAAACAAATGAGAGAAAAATATTATACTTTGTGATTTATTTATTGAGAAAAACAATCCAATACTACACAATTGTGTGGCGAAAGTATGTGAAACTTGCATTAGATTTTCAGAATACTGTGGCACTTTCAGTGTTCAGTGTGACCTCCTGCAGTGTGTGCAGCAAGAACATTTGAGCTGTATGAGGAAATTTAGTCCATTCCTCTGTACAGAACAATTTCAACTCTGCAATGGTGGTGGGTTTCTTGACATGAACTGCTCATGCTCAAGGGCAGATGTCCTGACATTTTTCTTTTTGCTGGAATAATTCCTAATTTATTTCCATCAATGATGGCAAACCATTCTTATATCAAACCATGTCTTGGGCAAGAAAATGAGGTTTAGACTGTACCATGAAAATCCTGCTTTTTGATGAATTTGTGTTATTCATCAAAAAGCAGGATTTTCATGGTATAGTCTAACCTCGTTTTCTTGCCTAAAACTGTTTCATGGGTATTTTTGGTGAGATGCAAGTTTAGCGACTTAACAAGTTTACAGAAAAATAGACAAAGTGACATTCATACCTGATGCTGACAATGAGCCTGCGTGATCATACGATCACATATACAATGTACATAAACATGTACATACATGTGCAGTTTCTATTTATTTGCACAAATTTGAAAAATAGTTCATGATTGAAGATTGATTCTGTGATGCGAAGTGCATGAAGTCTAGTCTGCGATGAATAACAGACAGGGGCTGTACATCATCTGGCACTGCGAGTTTTGATTGTTCAAAATAGTGCATCAGTGTCTCAATTGCATATTGTATGCTTTAGGCCAATTAAATGACTGATGATGAGATTAAGACATCAACAGAGCGATAACAGTTAGCAATGACGCATCAGCAGAATAAGAAGGGTCAATATTCTGTTAGGATCCCACAGGTAATTCCAGGATCCAGGGATCCCACAGGTAATTTTTATAGGAACCCAAGATGCAGAAACACAGGCAGACAAATCGATACCAACAACATGATACGATTTATTTACATAATCAGATAAGCTCAGATCAATGAGGAGCGATAACCAGACAGACAGATAATCCTTGACAGACAAGCAGTGCAAAGTGGCTGCAATTTCCTGATTGGCCCGTTCTGCCTGTCCATTCGACTGGGGATGGAAGCCCAACATGAGACTGACAGTGGCCTTGCAGAAGGCTCCCCCCCCCCCCCTTTGACCGCCTGTTGTACTTCCCAGGTCATATGGGCCATTAGAAGATTGGATGGGAGAATAGTGTTTTCTGAACCAGTGGTCCTCTCTGTGGAGAACTCACGCTAAAGGGGGACTCACGCTTGACATTGCAGGAGCCCACCTCCCCTGACGAGAGTTTACTCACTTCACCATCTGGATGTATGCCGGGTTTTTAGGGTCGGTCCAGACGAATGGCTGTTGTGGGCCCTCCAGCCAGTGTCTCCATTCCTTCAATGCCAGCTTAATGGTTAGTAGTTCTCGATTTCCAATGTCATAATTAACCTCGGCCAACGTAGGGCATCAAGAGAAAAAGGCACAGCGGTGCAATTTGTTATCCGTGCCTGCACACTGAGAGAGAACGGCGCCAATGGCAGAGTCTGACGTGTCCACCTCCACTATAAACTGTCATCTTGGATCTGGCTGGATGAGAACTGGGGCCGAGGTGAACAGGCCCTTGAGGCACTGGAAGGTTTTGTCGGCTTCGGGGAGTCCAGTGGAACGGGAACTTGTTGGAGGTTAGCTGGGTGAGGGGACCCACCATTTTGCTGTAATCCCTGATAAAGCGGCAGTAACAGTTTGCGAACCCCAAGAATCACTGCAGTTCATCCACCCCTGAGGAATGGGCCACTTTGCCACTGCCTGGATCTTGGCAGCGATCCTGATGAAGCCTAAGAAGGCTACGGTGTTGACGTGGAAGCCGCATGTCTCGGCCTTTAAGAACAAACGGTTCTCCAGGAGCCGTGACATGACCTGGTGGACATGTCTGACATGTTCTTCCTCAGACTTGGAGAAGATGAGTACATCGTCTAAGTAGACGAAAGCGAAACGGTTTAGGTAATCCGTGAGTATGTCGTTGATGAGGGCCTGGAAGACCGCTGGGGCATTTGTATGACTCTGTATTCAAAGTGCCCGAGAGGAGTGTTGAATGCGGTCTTCCACTCATCACTCTCCTTAATACGCACTAAGTGTTGGGCGTTCCGCAGGTCCAACTTGGAAAACACTGTGTCTCCCTGTAAGAGATCGAAGTCCGAGGAAATGAGTGGGAGAGGATACTGGTTTCCTTTTCGTTTTCTTATGGAGGCCCCGATAATCGATGCAGGGCCTTTTGGCTGAACAAGGGCAGGAGCGGATCAGGTGTTCAGGTTCCCCACATTAGAGACAGAGCCCCTTCGCTTTCTGTCTTGAGCGTTCGAGGGCGGTAAGCCTGGTGCAACTCAGCAGCACGGGTTTAGGCTCCTCGTGGGGACAGGTGTCCGGTGCCGGCAAGAACGAGGTATCAGGCACAGCGGGTCTGATAAGGAAGGACGGGATCTCCTGGACCATATGCAAGGCCCTTTTTAACTGGCATGCATGGAGATGCTGGTCCAGGTGAACAGCCAGGTCAACTATAGCCTGAAGGTCGGAAGACTCGTCACGAGCTGCTAACTCATCTTTCAGGCGCTCGGACAGGCCCAAGTGCAGTGCAGGGTCACTCCAGCCAGCGTCCACAGCCAATGACCAGAATTCGATGGCGTAGTCCGAGACTGACCATGAACCCTGGCGAAGGCTGATGAGGCAGCTCAACGGCGCTTCTCCATGGCTAGGGTGGTGGAAGACCGCCCTGAACCAATGAAGGAAGTCATCGTACAACACGTTCTCAAAGCCCCTGTGGGCAAGAGTGGCCTCAGTCCATGTCAGGGCCCTACCCGAAGGAGGCAAATGATGCAAAATACCCGGCTGGCATCGGTCTAGAAGGCAAGATAACAAGATTAGACTGTATATTGCCGAATGTTTTTAATGCAACATCAAGCAAGACTGATTAATTTAAAATATCAGTTATTTTGCAGTTGTGAGACAGGTAATTTCTGCAAGTTTGTTCAGTTAACTCTATATACTGAACAGTGATTAAATGTTTGCTACGTGTACTAACCTTGCATTGGTAGAAAGTCACAGAGAGCTGAAAACATTTAAATAGGAAATGTACTCTCTGGAAATAGAAATGATGCTGTTAATATGTAAAGGACGCTTAACCTTGTGCTGTAGTGTGCAACACAATGAGATTTTTTTCATAAATGTGTTTTTGTGTTTAGAGTGGTGTTACTTATCTGTCCTTGAAATTAAATATGAAATGAAAATCAGTAGGTGTAGTCTACTATGCAGCATGGTCTGAGGGGTTGTATAACATATAACATATGTTCACCGAAGCACTTAATGAAGATTGCCTGTACATCTACTAATTTGTGCTAATCACATAATCAAGTTTTTGTTGCTGTCAGGTGGTTTGGTTTGGGTACTTTTCTATAACTGCTAGTCATTTTGGATTTTTCATGGACACAATCTCTAGAGTGTTTACTATTAGGTATAATGTAGCCTGAAATCTGATGATCATGATTGCTGGTGTGGCCCACAGATGGTAATGTCAACATGAAACCAATATACTAACCAAATTAGTATAATATTCCTAATAACATACTTCAGTTAGTGTATAGATGACACTCATCTGTCAGCCCTGTTATGATTATTTAATATAACCAATAATTGTAACAAATGGGATTGAACTTCATTCTAGTGGTTAGTGGTAATATGATGAGGTACATCATTTAAATTAATGAAACTTTGTATGTAATAAATGTTTCTGAAGTAACTGATGTAAGTAAAAAAAGTTCAGAAATGAATAATGAAAAAATAAGCCATGTTGGTCAGCTATACACCGTTAGTTATTTATACCAATTCTTCACCCCCTAATGATTAATTTTTGTGCTGTCTGTTTTGACAGTAAAAATGTAGGAACAACATTAATGCTTTTTTGTGTTTGCTGGTAGCTTTTGGTTATCTTGATACTGTGTTTTGGTCTTAGTTCTCACTGGTGGTCTGTGCTGTTTTCGCTCTTCGTCTGTTTGAATTAGCATTAGCCCCTTCTGTGTTCATATTAGCGTATTGTCCTGTTGGGCGTAGTGGCATTATGGTCTGTTGTGTCTTAGCACGTTAGCACCTTTGTTTGCCTCACTGTTAGCCCTTGGTCCATGTGTATTAGCATTTTTGTTAATCTCTGTGTCTTCCATTAGTGTTTTTGTTTAGTGTTGCCACCTTGCTTATTTTTATTCTGTTCTGTGTAAACCCACCTATTCATATAATTTAATAAACTGCAACACTTGCCACCTATGTAAGTCTCCATCTCCATCTCCCTGCCTGGTACTAATAGTTGACATCATCATGATCACTAGTATATGTGAAATAACAGTAGACTGTTTATACCCACTGCTTTGGCTTTTTTCAGTGGTGGATTCTTGAAAGTGGAAAAAGTGCCCTGTGCCCAATTTGCCCCAATACATATTACCAAGTGGATGCTTTTAAAAAAAAGTCTGTCAATCCTTTAGGAATTTTTCTATATAAATATGACCTAAAACTTCATCAGATTTTCTCACATGTCCTAAAAGTACATTAAGAGAACCCAGTTAAACAAATGAGATAAAAATATTATACTTTGTCATTTATTATTGAGGAAAAACAATCCAATATTACATATTAGTGAGTGGCAAAGTATGTGAACCTCTAGGAGTAGGCAGCTAATTTGAAGGTGAAATTAGAGTCAGGTGTTTTCAATCAATGCGATGACAATCAGATGTGAGCGGGAACACCCTGTTTTATTTTAAAGAACAGGGATCTATCAAAGTCTGCTCTTCACAACATGTTTGTGGAAGTGGATTCACGGCATGAACAAAGGAGATTTCTGAGGACCTCAAGAAAAAGAGCTGTTGATGCTCGTCCAGGCTGGAAAAAGGTTACCAAACCATCCCTAAAGAGTTTGGACGCCACCAATCCACAGTCAGACAGATTGAATGTACAAAATGGAGGAAATTCAAGACCATTGTTACCCTCCCCAGCAATGGTTGACCAACAAAGAAATCACTCCAAGAGCAAGGCGGGTAATAGTTGGCAAGGTCCACAAAGGACTTCAGAGGTAACGTTCTAAGCAACTGAAGGCCTCTCTCACAATGGTTCATTTTATGTTCATGAGTCTGCCATCAGAAAAACACTGAACAACAATATTGTGCATGGCAGGGTTACAATGAGAAAGCCACTGTCTCTCCAAAAAGAACATTGCTGCTCGTCTGCAGTTTGCTAAAGATCACGTGACAAGCCAGAAGGCTATTTGAAGAATGTTTTTGTGGACAGATGAGACAAAATAGAACTTTTTGGTTTAAAAGAAAAGCGTTATGTTTGGAGAAAGGAAAACACTGCATTCCAGAATTAAGAACCTTATCCCATCTGTGAAACATGGTGGGTGGTAGTATCATGGTTTGGAACCGTGTTTTGATCTGCATCTGGGCCAGGACCAACAACTTGCCATCATTTGATGAAACAATGAATTCTGAATTATATCAGAGAGGGGGGGGGGGGGTGGGGGGGGGGGGGGGGGGGGGGGGGAATTCTAAAGGAAAATGTCAGGACATCTGTGTATGAACTGAATCTCAAGAGAAGGTGGATCATGAGGCAAGACAATGACCCTAAGCACACAAGTCATTCTAACCAAAGAATGGTTGTTAAATTAAGAGAATAAAGTTAATGCTTTGAATGGACAAGCCAAAAAATCCTGACTAAATCCAATTCGAAATCTTGTGGAAGGACCTGAAGCGAGCAGTTAATGTGAGAGGAAACATTACCAACATCTCAGAGGCTGAGCTGGTTCTATATGGAGGAATGGGCTAAAATTCTTCCAAGCCGGTCTGCAGGATGATCAACAGTTACAGGAAACATTTAGTTGCAGTTATCGCTGCACAGGGGGGTCTCACCAGATACTGAAAGCAAAGGTTCACATACTTTTGCCACTCACTAATATGTAATATTGGATAACTTTCCTCAACAACTAAGTGACCAAGTATAATATTTTTCTCTCATTTGTTTAACTGGGTTCTCTTTATCTACTTTTAGAACTGTAAATCTGATGATGTTTTAGGTCATATTTATGCAGAAATATAGAAAATTCTAAAGCGTTCACAAACTTTCAAGCACCACTATATCTTTCAGACTTCATCTTTCAGAAACATCTAAAGAATCATCAGATAGTGCTTAAGTGATGTCACAATGTACAGTTGCTTTAATACTGTGTATTTGTCACGCGCCACGGCAGCATGCGCCGTTTCTCGGACCAATCGGGAAGCCCCAACGCGATTGGATTGCTAATTGAACACAGCCGTGGGGCTTCCTATAAAGACGCGCCCGCGAGAGACTGACCTCGCGGTTCATCCAATGTTGTCGACTCTTCTCCGCGTTCCTACGCGCAGCACCGCTCATCTCCGCGTTCCTACTCGCAGCACCGCTCATCTCCGCGTTCCTACGCGCAGCACCGCTCATCTCCGCGTTCCTACGCGCAGCACCGATCATCGCCGCGTTCCTACGCGCCGCTCTTCTCATCGCCGTCTCTTCATGCTGCACGAGTAAGGATTAGGTCGTTTCCTTCACTTCCTTGTTTTGTTTCTTTACCACCCGTTTTCGGCTTCAGCTTAGTTTATGTTCCCCATCCGTTTTTGGTTTCGTTTCACACCCGTTTCCGTTTTCCTTTCATACCCGTTTTCCGGCTCTGCCTATTTTCTGTTGCTCACGTCAATAATAAACCTTCCTTTTTTGTAAACCTGCGTTCGTCTCCCCTTCCTCACCTCACCAGCGTCACAGAATGAACCGCCACCACATGGAGACGGCAGGTATTCCTGATTGGTCGTTTCTCCTCGGCCGTTTTAACGGTGATCCAGCCCAATGTCGTTTATTCGTTGATAATTTCATTCGTTTTTTCAGTTTAGTTCCATTTGACACCGAGTATGCCAGGGTGTCGCTGGTGGTTTTTCACCTAACCGGTGAGGCTTTAACATGGGCAACTCAGTTGTGGCCGATGCTCAGGGCTGTAACCGTGGGGAAGCTTGTAGAGTTGCTGGAGTTCGCTTTCGGCTCCCCACGGGGCATCCCGGGCATCGGAGCAACGAGTTTGGAACCCGTTCGCCCTGTCCGGCCAGTTCTGGTGGGTCATGTGCTGGATCCCCAGCTTGCCACCAGCTGGACCGTTTTGCTCAAACGCCGGCAGAAACATGGAACGTCCGGTAACATGGTTGCACGGTTAGCCCCGCCGACTCCTGCACCACGCACGCTGACAAAACGGACAGTCGCGTCACTCCCGCTCATGCCCACTCCTGCGTCTCGGACGATTGTGCCAGTGGCTGCCCCCAGGGCGTCGGCAGTTCCAGTGGCTGCCCCCAGGGCGTCGGCAGTTCCAGTGGCTGCCCCCAGGGCGTCGGCAGTTCCAGTGGCTGCCCCCAGGGCGTCGGCAGTTCCAGTGGCTTCCCCCATGGCCGGTCAGCGCAGATCTTCCAGGGCTGCCCCCCCAGGCGTCAGTGTTGCCATGGCTGCCCCCAGGGGCGTCGGACGTTCCAGTGGGCTGCCTGCCCCCAGGGCGTCGGCAGTTCCAAGTGGCTTTGCCCCCAGGGCAGTCGGCAGTTTTCCGTGGCTGGCCCCCCCCCCAGGGCGTGTCGGCCAGTTCCAGTGGCTGACCCCAGGGCGTCCGGCAAGTTTCCAGTGGCTGCCCCCCATGGGCGTCGGCAAGTTCCAGTGGCTGTGCCCCCAGGGCGTCGGCAAGTGTCCAGTGGGCCGCCTCCAGGGGCGTCGGCTAGTTTCCAGTGGCCCGCCTCCAGGGAGTCCGGCCAGTTCCAGTGGCCGGCCTCCATGGGGCGTTGGCAGTTCCAGTGGCCTGCCTCCAAGGCGTCGGCAGTTCCAGTCGGCTGCACCAAGGGCGTCGGCAAGTTCCAGCGGGCTGCACCAAGGGTCTCAGCAGTGCCAGAGGCCTTCCCTAAGGCCATCAGCTTCACGTAGCGTCCACGGACTCTGCGCGTCATCGTCCAAAGAGACCCGTCCCCCAGAGAACGTCTCTTTCCCAAGGAGACCCCCCGTCCAGCGAACTCTCCTTCCCAGAACCACGTCCCGAGAACGTCTCTTCCCAAAGGCGCCGTACCACGAAGAACGATCTCTTCCAAGAGACCCTCCAGAACGTCTCTCCCAAGTGAGACCCTCTATCACCCAGAGAACGTCTCTTCCCAAAGACCCGTCCAAGAGAACGTCCTCTCCCCAAGACCCTCCAACAAACCGATCTCTTCCCCAAGAAGACCCGTCCAGAGAACGTCTCTTCCAGAGACCGCCCAAGAACGTCCCTTCCCAGAGACACCCGTCCAGCGAACGTCTGCCTTCCCGAGACCCTCCAAGAGAACGTCTCTTCTTGCCACAAGCAGACCCGTCAGAAACGGACTCTGCCCAAGAGACCCTACCAGAGAACCGCTCTCGTCCCAAGAGCCCGTCCAGAGAACGTCTCTTCCCAAGAGACCCGTCCAGAGAACGTCTCTCCAAGGACCCGTCCAGAGACACGTCGTCTTCCCAAGAGACCCGTCCCAGACGTCTTCTTCTCCAAGAGACCGTCAGAGAATAACGTCCTCGGCGTCTTCGCCTTCCCAGATCACCCCGTCCAGAGAACGCTCTTCCGCAACTAGAACCTGTCCAAGAACGTCCTTCCCAAAGAACCCTCCGCAGACACGTCTCTGTCCCAAGAGACCACGTCCGCAGAACGTCTCTTCCCAAGAGCCCGTCCAGAGAACGTCCTTCCACGAGAGCCCCGTCCAGAGAACGTCTCTCCCAAGAGACCCTCGTCCAGAGAACGTCTCTTCCCAAGAGACCCGGCCAGAAAACGTCTCTTTCCAAGAGAACCCGTCCAGAGAACGTCTCTGTCCCAAGAGACCCCCCAGAGACCGTCTCTTCCCAGAAGACCCTTCCAGAGAACGTCTCTTCACCAACGCCCGTCCAGGAGAAACGGCTCCTTCAGGGAATCCAGCTCGGTCAACGACTCGCAAGTCGTCAGCTCACGTCGTCCACGTCTCTGCTCGTCCCAGCCTATCACTTCAACGCCTCCACGGGCTCTGCTCGTCACTTCACGCATCGTTCCAACAGACTCTGCTCTCCACACAAAAAAAAAAAAAAAAAAACGCTCGTCCACGGCTCTGCTCTCCAGCAGCTCGTCCACGGCTCTGCGCCCAGCAAGCGCGTCAGCTTCACGTCGTCCACGACTCTGCGCGTTCAGCTCTCACGTCGTCCCCGACTTCTCCGTCAGCTTCACTTCAAGTCGTCCACGACTCGGCGAGTCAGCTCAACGTCGGTCCACGACTCCGGCGCGTCAGCTCACGTCGTCCACGACTCCGGCGCGTCAGGCTTCACGTCGTCACGGCTCGCGCGTCAGCATTCACGTCGTCCACGGCTCGGCGCGTCAGATTCCACAGCTCGTCCACGGCCTGCTCCGTCGCTTCACATCGTTCGTCCACGGCTCTTGCTCGTCAGCTTCACGTCGTCCACGGCTATGCTACGTCTCTTCACATCGTCGTCTCACGGCTCTGCTTCGTCAGCTTCACGTCGTCCACGGCTCTCTCTCCAGCGGTCTTCGTCCACGGCTCTGCTCTCCAGCGCCTCGTCCCACGGCTCTTGATCTCCAGCGGCTCGTCCACGGCTCTGCTCTCCAGCATCGCGTCCGTCGGCTCTGCTCGTCAGCCTCGCGCGTTCCGTCGGCTTCCCGCTCGTCAGCCTCCGGTCGTCCGGCTCCGCTCGCCAGCCTCGGGGGCCGGTCGTCGGCTCCGCTCGCACCTCCGGGGCGTGGCTCCGCTTCCGCCAGCCCTCCGTCCGTCGGCTCCGCGCGCCATCCTCCAGTCGTCGACTCCGCTCCCGCCAGCCTCCGTCCGTCGGCTCCGCTCGGCCAGCCCTCCGTCGTCTCCCGCTCCCCCTCCATCCTCCGTCGCGTCTTCCCTCTCTCCCCCTCCTATCTCGCTCCGCTCCGGCCTCTCCCGTCCTCCTGTCTTACTTCTCCGCTCCGCCATCCTCCCTGTCCTTCTCCTTTAACTGTCCGCTCGCCAAGCCCCACTCGGCTTCTCCGCTCTCCATCCTCACCGTCGTCGTCCTTACTCCTCTCCGCTCTTCTACCACCTCACGTCGTCGGCTCCGCTCTCCCCTCAACGCGTCGTCGGCTTCCGCTCTCCAGCTCCGGATCCGTCGGCTCCGCTCGTCGCCCGCCTCCCGGTCGTCGGCACCGCTCGCCAGCCTCGGTCCGTCGACTCCGCTCTCCAGCCTCAACGTGTCGTCTCCGCTCGCCAGCCTCACGTCGTCGTTCCGCTCGCCAGCCACACGTCGTCGTCTCCGCTCTCGCAGCCTCACGTCGTCGTCCCGCTCGCCAGCTCAACGTCTTCGTCTCTCCAGCATCCGCGCGTCAGTCGGCTCTGCTCTCCAGCATCGCGTCCGTCGGCTCTGATCTCCAGCATCCGCGGTCGTCGGCTCTGCTCTCCCAGCATCCACGTCAGTCGGCTTCTGCTCTCCAGCATCGCGTCGCGTCGGGCCTCCGGTCGTCGGCTCACGCTCGTCGTCCCCTCCCGGTCGTCGGCTCTTCTCTCCCGCCTCACGTCGTCAGACTCCGCGCGCCCAGCCGCATGGCTGCTGGCATCCCCTCCTAGGGACCGCCCGGCGAGGAAAAACCTCCTGAGGCGGGGCTGCCATCCGGGGGTCCCATCTGGGAGTCCTAGCTCCCGTCTCGACTCCTTGGGGGGGGGGGGGGGCTCTGTCACGCGTCACGCGCCGTTTCTCGGATCAATAGGGAAGCCCCAACGCGATTGGATTTGCTAACTTGAACACAGCCGTGGGGCTTCCTATAAAGACGCGCCCCGCGAGAGACTCGGTTCATCCAATGTTGTCGACGCTTCTCTCTTCCCCGTTCCCACAGCTCTTCTTCTCCGCGTTCCTCGCGTCACCCGCTCATCTCCGCGTTCCTAACCGCCCCGCAGGCAGCACCGATCATCGCCGCGTTCCTCGCACGGCTTTTCTCATCGCCACGTCTCCTTCATGCTGCACGAGTAAGGAATAGGGTCGTTTCGTTCACTTCCTTGTTTTGTTTCTTTACCACCCCGTTTCGGGCTTCGGCTTAGTTTTGTTGTCCCCCATCCTTTTTGTTTTCGTTTCACACACCGTTTCCGTTTTCCTTTCAACCCGTTTTCCGGCTCGCCCTGTTTTTCTGTTGCTCACGTCAATAATAAACCTTCCTTTTTTGTAAACCTGCGTTCGTCTCCCCTTCCTCACCTCACCAGCGTCACAGTATTATCATGCTTTAAAATGTACAAACTATTTGTACTGGTCTTCAAGTATTTGGCCTATTATACTCTTGGTGATAATATAGTTTCATCGTTACAGTACTGCAGCACTTTGGTTTTATAACATGTCGATATTAATATGTAGATCATATGCCTGCATTCTGCATAGTAGGTAAGCTGTTTCAAAGTGCCTACAAAATTATGTTTAATTATACCACAGTTAGTTCCGACCCTGCAAAATGATTGGCCGAGAGACGTTCTAGGAGTGCCAGTATTGTATGTTAATGGCACTCTGACCAAAGCTCTTCAAGTATTACTCTGACACACATACATACATAATCTAGCAACGACACCAGCATAACAAAGCAGCACCATTATACTTATACAAGTAAAATGATTGATAATGAATTGATAAAATTCACTGGATTTGAAAGCGTTTCAATTTAAATTTGGAAGATGTAGCTGTTAATGACCAACCTGAAAGGATTCGAGCTGTAAAGACAGAGAAACAAAGTCAGTAGCCTACAGTAGCTAAATCAACTGTCCTAGCTCTTAATGGATTCACAGGTCGGCTGAAGAGCAACGACAATGAAGTCAGCAAAACTGAACAATCAACAAAAATGAACTGAATCAGCTTCTATGGCTCAGTCAGAAATGGAAAGGGAGAGTTTTGTTGGTTTGGTCACCTCCATTCTTTCTTATTTTCTTCAAGACATTGTTTGCTGGTGTTAAACACTGCATCTTTCATTAAACACCATCAGTGACTTATCAAAGGTTCATTCTGTTAAGTCCAGTTCTTAACCCAGTGAAGCCAATTATGCTCTATAACACTCCCTTTACATTTCTGAATGATAATATTAACATTAATAGCTTCATCTAACAAATTTATAATCAATGATCAAGTAACAGAAATTCTAATGGGATCCTAGACTTTTGTTAACCCCAGGATCTCACTCACATTTTCTTCTGTTGGCAGAATAGTAACATCCTGCCATATAAATCTGACCCATGTATTTGCTTAATGTAAATAAACTCTTTTTAATAAATTAAAACTTACCAATCATTATATTTGTCTTTTAAACAGTTATTGGGGTTAAGGTAATGGACTATGAACCAGAAGGTCCATGGTTCAAATATCGCATCTACTAAACTGCCACTGTGGGGTTGTAAGACTATATAAGTTGTAGGTTGCTCTGGGTAAGTGCGTCTGCTAAATGACATAAATGTAAATGGTGATAGAATGGAAGTATTTTACCTCACGGAATGTTGATAAACACAGTGTTCTGTCCTCTTTATCTTAAAATCTAACAATAAACGGTGATAACAGAACTGTGGTATAACTGCAATTATACATTCCATTGCTTAAATATCTGTGAGGTACCACTGGGGAAGAAAGGCATTTTGCCAAGGATGTCAGAGTTAATGTCTTGTTCATCAGCCCCTGGTAAGGGACAACATGCGGCAACATTTGGTCATGAACCTGAAACCTAGGATACGCCTCTGCACTGTAAATCAAAACTTACCAGGTGCTTCCTCAGGGGGGCTGAAAGAAGATTTGATTAGATATGATTACAGCCTGCTGTCTAAATATAGCCCTAATCAAAAAGCTTTAGACCAAGTCACTTACTGTTTTTTGCATATGCAACTGGTTTTACATACCTGTGCTAGAAGAGCGCCCTGATGAGCCAATTTCAGTTCTGGTAAAGGGGGTTAATCACAACACAGCATGCAGGTTGATTTGAATAATGAAATACTCCAATGTTCTTGGGGTTAAATAATTTCGTTTTTAATTAATCTAATTTTCAAAGGAATATTTATATTTCTTATTTGCTAAAGGACAACTGTGGAACAGACTGACCTTTGGTAAGACTATCTGCCAAAAAGGTAATTAAAAAGGTGCACATGATTGTTTACTGTATAAGTGCAGTGTAAGAGTGTGACATCATTCAGTAATAAATCTGGCAGTTACTGACCAGCAGTACAGATCTTGACCTAATAGTCCATTAACTCGTCCACATCCTTACTACAGACTGAACATACGGCAAAAATTGTCATATATGCCAATGGGTGATCAAGTTGTATGTCTTAATTTGCCCTCAGAAGTGTGAGTCTCACAGGCTAAAATGTTGCAGCACAACACTGAGCAGCCAGCTGGCTGAAACAGCTGGTTGTAGGTAGTGGAATTCATCTTGGCACTGTCGTGACTCATAAGAGAGCTTAAAAAGTCATCTAGGACACCCACCATGCTGGACTAAACTTAAAATATGCTCAACAAGCCTAGTTGAGGAATAAAACCTCATGCTTAATTACAACGCCCCTTATTGTGTGGGTAGAATGTATTAATGGATGTTGACAGATGTAACTGGTTCATTTAAAATGTTCTCTTGAGAGTTTGCTTTGTTCCTCCTCCACCACAGGATTAGAATAGCAGAATGGTTTGTAGCGTGGAGAATGGTTGGTTACAAACCAATTAAGGATGCCCCTTTGAGAATGGCATGAAAGTACTGTATGCTTGATCATGCACAAACCCCATTTTGCTGATAAATATGTACTTAACTGTGCTGCTTTTGTCTCAGGTTAGGATAGAAGAAAAAGCCCTTTAAATCCACATGAAGATTGCCAGTATAAATTCAGCATCTGCCTCATGCATTTGCTCACATATAGCTTTGTTACCTCATTGCTTTATTCTCACAACTGCAAAGTCAACATAATAAAATGGCCCGTAGGTGCCCTTGTTCCCTAGCAACTCTGAAAATTACATGAACTATGCGATTATCCCTAAGTGACATTGTAAATATAAAGGTCTGGAGTTTTCAGTTTGAGATTTTCTTGTGCAAGCCCTCTGTAGTGGGAATTACAAACAGTCATTCTTACTCCGTAATGCGACAATACATCAGTCTTCCCAGTTTTCAAATTCTGCTCATTATTATAATGCAACTTAGTCCCAACAGGATTCACACTGGCAAGCCATTATTTTGTGTATGTGTGTGTGTGTGTGTGTGTGTGTGTGTGTGTGTGGTGTGTGTGTGTGTGTGTGTTTTCCCCTTTATCCTTTCCCAGCACAGCTTATGTTCAGTCTCAGCTTTTCATGGGCCAGAATAATCAATGAAGTATCTATGGTCAGATTGTGATTGCAGGTCTGGCAGGGCATTTTCCATGCATGTGTAACGGATGATCAGGCTGCTGTCTTTCAGCTGTAAAGACACTTTCACTGACTTTCATACGTTTATCATTCAGGGTGACAACAACTGAGAAAAAAGAAAACAAGAAATACAGATGGACAAAAGTACTCACAATTTATCCCGCAATTCCATTTTACCACACTGTGGATATTTGTTCAGTGAAGAGAATGCTGTTGTTAAAAAATACATACCTTCTCAAACCCCAACACTACAATACAGTGTATACCAACATGTTATTGCTGAGAATTTACAGCTCTGCTTGTAAGCATGTGTAGTGCTTTAAGATTTTCTACTCTTTGAAAAGTGAACATCCATTAAGCAGCCCAATGACAAAGTATTAGTCACTTCAACTTATACTGCCATCGCCATTACTTAGCCATTGTATTCATCATATTTGAATACATTTGAATAATCCGTCCATGTGTGCATCTGATTTACAATTGTTAAGAGGATCTGGAGAAAATTAATGAACAAAGCTGAGGATAAAAGAGGAAGTTTTAGGTTAATTATGGCCTGTCATTCACATCACTCTGGATTAATAATGATTATAATGCTCCCTTGGTGTATTTTTAAATCAATAGCAAATTATAAAAATAATTTTGAAATAGGACTGAGAAAAGACAGACACTATTTGCATATGTGGATAAAGTATTATTCGAGTTTTCTAAAGTGAAACTTTATACAGTCTTAAAGTGCAGTCACATATAAATTTGCAAATAAAATCTGTCTGGCACAAAAGTCTGTTTATTTGCATAGGTGATGACTTGGATGTTAGAATTGAATAAGCATGAAAAAAGGCAGTTGCTTTCAGTAGGGGTTAATTTCACCTCCAACCTTCTAAATTTCGTTTCACATTATGGTCACCTAGATTAACTTTAACCCATCATTTACCAATTCCCGTAGTCTTGGAATCACGGGTCAATAGAAAACAAGAGCATAAGACTCGAGGTCACAAAATTGAAGACTAATTATTACAGTTTTAGAACACACTATTTTACACAACCACAGAATAAGAGACTAAAGACACAAGTAAATCATGGATCATCCATCTATCTAGAAGCATGCATCTAAAATGCAGCTGCCATCACTAGAGCATTATCTGGTATGTACATACTAATCATTAACTTAGCAGTTAGCAGGAGCTGGTTACTGAAAACTACTTTCCATACAGAAAAACATCAGAACTGCCTATAATTACCTGACGTTGTTCCACTCCAGCAAAAAAATTCCACAAGGCATAAATCTGGGGTGATGGTTTTATATGGGATAAAGCTTTAGTTTGACATACAGGATTATAAAATCATGTTTCATAAAAACATAATGTAATTGTACATATAGTGAACTATCAATTTTGGTTTGAATTATAAGTGTGAAGAATATCAACATCACCTGTTGTGTGTCTTCAGCACCCATGCGGAAAGCTTAATGAGCTTATGCCACACACTTATCACAACTATATCTCAATCTGTCACTCATCACGAAAAGCTAATTTAGCTGAGCATATGGAAACTAGTATGTTCTCATCTATGCCTCCCATGCTTACTTTATAGATAAATGAATGGAAATTATGTGTCAACATGAGATATGCAAGCCCTTACCATATCCTAATTAGCCTTGCCACTGTCAGTGTACAAAGCTCAAGCGAAGCAGTGGCTCCAGGTTTTCGTTACCACCAAAGCAGGAGCTACAAATGATGCCACTTGGTGAATCAACAGATCTTGGTATTTTGACTTCTGTTTGTCTGAAACGAAAATCTGCAACCACAGTGACTCTTTACAGATTAACACTTAAGACCTCTGCTATTTAATAATGAAGACCTTGCACCTGATTAATGGCTGATTATTTACCATTAACAGTATGACTGCAAACGATTTTAGCTAGATCTGGAAAATTTCACCTAATTGTGTCTGTCTGTCCTTCTCTGAACTCTTTTGTGCTTTACTTTAGTTCAAGTTCGAGGAACTTCACATAGTTTGGGGGGATCTTAGACTTTTTCTCAATAAAGTTCTTCTTGTTGTGGCAAAATATCAACCACTATCATACGAATCATGGATTACCATGATTCATATTGTAGAAAGAAACATATCAAACTACCTGGCACCATGTACATAAAAGTTTAACATTGTACTTGTACCTAATAGGCCTCTGGGATTCATTTGCATTAATTTGGTTACAGTATAAATTCCTTATTCTTAACAAAGCTAAAGCTGACACAGGAATGAGGAGAAGTATATGAGTCATCTCTGTCATTATCCAAAGAGAAGTTAACTGCAGATGCAAATGAATAGCAGTTAATTTATTTCTGTGATTTCTGTTCATATACAGCGTCACGAAGAAAATTTAACTTTGAGATAAACCACCCCAACAGAATTCTGGAACAAAGAAGATTCTCCTGACAAGGAATGAGTAGGAAACTATGGAAGGAGTGAAAGACCAAATTATCCTTTTTTTACAGATCACAGTGAATTGTCTTCCAGTTTGCCCAATGCAAACTGAGTCATCCAATGTACAAAATGAAAGCTACTAAATCAGAAGTTTACTGTTCTTACCACCCAAATCAGTAAAAAGGGCAATATTGAAAATGCAATAAATAAATAAATGAAGAAATAACAAAAACGTATTGTGTACTACATTTACTTTGAATTTTATTTCACTGCAGACAGTGTGAACCCAATATATTTCATGTTTTATATGGTCATTGAAATTTTATGATATACAACTATAACTGCGTTCCAAAATAACTTGGGACGGGAGCACAACAAGACAATGCAAAACAACATGCTGCACACATTACAAAGTCATGGCTGTGGACAAAGAGGGTATGGGAACTGGACTGGCCTGCCTGTAAACCTTACCTGTTCCCAGCAGAGAATCTGTGGAGAATTTTGAAAAAAAAGAAGAAACTGGCTATGACTGAAAACATTCACCACACAGACTTTTGGAAAGATGTTGGAGCATTATGGGAAATGTATTGCTTATGGCTGCTACCTTTAGTGTGGACAAGTAAGGGGCACTGAATTGCCATCCACTGTGTATCTCCAACCCTTACAAGTTTTTCCTACTATGTTATGGATTTTTCTATGTGTTATTAATCGGTTAATAATATTCAGATATCTAATTACAATATTACATAACATAAAATATTTCTTATACAACAACAACATAGCATATCTGTCTCAGGGGAATTTTGGGATAAGCGGAACTGAGTGATTCCAGTCTGTGTCTTATGCGCTTTAAGAGCTCAAACATGGTTACTACCAGCTGCATTGTTTCATACTGGCCCATTATGTCCACCATGCTATCTTTCCAGCCAATTGTACTGTTTGCACTGTGTTTGTTACGAGGGACAGGACTGACCCACAGGTATCCCATTTTCCATTCAGATCTACAGTTTGGCAGCCTTTTGCATTTCACAGGAAGAAGATGTTTTTAAAAAACACTCAGAACACCAAGTCCCCTTAACTAGGGCAACGATTCTAAAAAGTTTGAGCTTCACAGGTTGTATGTTGTGGAACTAGTTTGATTTTATGCACCATTACATTATTTGCACCACTGTGATGATGAGCTAGTACATGTACTGTACAAAATTTTGCCATTTAGTAGACAGAAGGATTATCCAGAAGGATTGTGCGTTAAGTGGCAGTGGGATTTGAACCCTGATCCTTCTGGTTCAAAGTCTAGTACTTTAACTGCTAAGCTACCACTGTCCTGTATGAAGCGATGCAAAAATATGGAACTAATGGCATATCTTATTGGTTCAATAAGGGATGTAGCATTTTATTTATCAATATGAAACAATCCTGTATTATAAGGGATGGGCGTCAAGCAGTGGCTCTAGTACGTTTCGTGGTGTGTCCTGTTCTGCTCAGAAAGCATGTCTAAAATTAAAACTTTATAGTTTTTGCTTTTTACCACGGTGACTTTTATTGCGTATCCCTTAGCAAATTGGGTGATGCCACTGGTATCTGTGTTGTGTATCTTTAATTTCTTTTATCAAAATCTTATTTCAGATGGGATTACATTTATGGGCGGGGCTGAATGAATCTTTTACAAATGCTGTTACATGCGTTTAGTTCTGTCTGGCTCATAAATGTCAGGGTGTTTTTGAAAACCTTCACAATGATGACAACCAAAACGACTGCTAAATATCGATGTATGAAAACATCCTTATTTTGGAAATAAATAACACTTGTAAGACTTTTGTGTTGCCCTATTTGCACTAAGGTTCTTACTGTCTCTGGCAGTTCACACCATGGCTAATTCACAGGTGAAAGAGGAACAAGAATAACTCAGAATGTGGTATCACCATCTGAGACTGTAGGGATAACCTATGGGACTGTACACCTCTTAGATTCTGCTAAATGTAATCTAAAAGCTTTTCACTGTAGTCTTAACTTAATTGGATGGCTTCCTGGTAGCAGATGCAATGGATAATAACTCACACTGATTAACACCCTTCACCATGAGAGAATGGGGAAAAGTTTAGTTTTCAAATAATAAATAAAATATTATACAATTTTTATGTACAGTAGAGTAGAACAGAATATGTATTAGAAATACTGGATAATGAATTACAGTGTGTTACAGAATGCATTGTTTCTTTATTGATTTGATCTATCTGTATAAATATGTAAAAATGGCAAACAGCTTCCTTTGCTAGTTCTATAAAATTTACATTTGTCCATTTATGTGAATATGCTATTTTACTTTATATTTATGTTACTCTTAAGTATGTATTTTTACATTAACCAGTTTTTTTTTAAGTTTTTAAGACCAAGTAAAATTGTAATTTACACTGCTCTACTGAGATGCTTTTATAGTCAAAAACCCTGATCTCTAATACATAATACAATACAATACTAAGCCAATGCTTTAGATTGTAACAGCAATACAATATGTATAATCCTTAGACACTTCCCATTCTAAATATAATTAGGATAGAACAGATTAAATGGCTTATGAAATAAAAACATCAAGTGGTTTACTTTTGAAGATAACTGTCTTTAGAGGACATATCTATGGCTTTCTTATTGATGAAACCATGATGCCATGCACTTGCATTCATTTATTAATTTTCTAATCTACTTAATCCTAGTCAGGGTCTCGGGAAAGCAGCACAGTGTGCAAAGCAGAAACTACCCTACAAAAGGCACTAATCCATTGTAGGGCACACACACACACACACACACACACACACACACACACTTTAGAAATACCAATTACCATGACATGCATGTCTTTGGAATGTGAGAGGAAACCGGAGTACCCGAAGTAAAAACACACAGACACAGGGAGGACATGCAAAATCCACACAGACAGAGTCTGAGGTCAGGATTGAACCAGGGGCGCTGGAGCTGTGTGGTGACCAAGCCACCGTCCCACCCACACTTGTGTTCAGCCCCTAGATAATACGTCAGTCTAAACTGTCCTCATAAGGCAATCACAGCAAAAACCTGAATACAGGAAACTAGATGTAAGTGCTTAAAGTGCTGTATTTGTCTGTCAGGTGAATAAGACATTATTAAAGTTGGTAATGTAAAAATCAGAACATAGAATGACTGTACACAGAACAAGCCATTAAAACACAAACAAGTCAGACACCAATACACAGACATCAATGCAACAGAATAGCAAGACTGTACAGCATGACTGAAAATGAAGTACACATAAACCTGGGGCCATGGAAAACAAGACACTGTTATTTCGTATTGGTGAAATAATGAGCACAATGAAGCAGTTGTTAATGTGGATGCAGCAGCAAGAATTGGCAAACACATACACTATGGTCAAAAGTTTATGGACAACCATTCTAATTAGTGTTCTCTGTTATTTCGGGCTACACTGTTAACAGGTTAATGGTATGAAGCATGCAGCACATAGAATCTCCATAGACGAACAGTGGCCATAGAATGGGTTGTGCCCTTTCTGCCTTGGTCTTCTAACCAGGTCCATATATTCAACCCCATACAACCCCATGTGCACCACAAAAGGCCTGGTAGTAACAGCGTGATCATAACAGAAACAAATGAGTTGTATCATCTGTAGCATTAGGAATTAAACTCTGCAGCCACACTAGATAACAGTAGAAATACTGATGTCCAGTGTACTTGCAGCATATACAGCTCTTGTGGACCACACTTACTACCCACTAATATTTTTTTAATTGAATATAATCATTACATATTGAATAACAGGTTATTTTTTACTTTTAAATCTCAAACACATAACTCAACACATAATTAACTAAACAAACATATTATACAACCTGTTATAAACACTATATATATACAGTGGGGCAAAAAAGTATTTTAGTCAGCCACTGATTGGTGCAAGTTCTCCTACTTAAAAAATGAGACAGGTCAGTAATTTTTCATCATAGGTACACCTCAACTATGAGAGACAAAACGAGAAGAAAATCGAGGAAATCACATTGTAGGATTTTTAAAGAATTTAATTGTAAATTATGGTGGAAAATAAGTATTTGGTCACCTACACAAACAAGCAAGATTTGTGGCTCTCACAGACCTGTAACTTTTTTTTCTTCTTTCTTTAAGTCCTCCTTCTCGTTTTTTGACCTGTATTAATCTGTTTGACCTCATAAATAAAAGACCCTGTCCACAGCCTCAAACAGTCAGACTCCAAACTCAAGAAGAAAGAGCCATCGAAAAACACCAGGAAGAAAATTGTAGACCTGCACCAGGCTGGGAAGAGTGAATCTACAATAGGAAAGCAGGTTGGTGTGAATAAATCAACTGTGGCAGCAATTGTAAGAAAACGGAAGACAATACAAGACCGTTGATAATCTCCTTCGATCTGTGGACTCAAGCAAGATCTCATCCCATGGGGTCAAATGATCATGAGAACAGTGAGCAAAAATCCCAGAACAAACACGGAGGGACCTGATGAATGACCTGCAGAAAGCTGGGACCAAAGTAAAAAGCCTACCTTCAGTAACACACTATGTCGAGATCCTGCAGTGCCAGGCGTGCCCCCCCCCTGCTTAAAGCCAGTCCATGTCCAGGCCCGTCTGAAGTTTTTGCCAGAGAGCATATGGATGATCCAGAAGAGGATTGGGAGAATATCATGTGGGTCAGATGAAACCAAAATAGAACTTTTTGGTAAAAACCTCAACTCGTCGTGTTTTTGGAGGAAGAGGAATGCTGAGTTGGTATCCCAAGAACACCATACCTCCTGTGAAGCAATGGGGGTGGAAACCTCATTCTTTGGGGCTGTTTTTTTCTGCAAAGGGGACAGGAACGACTGATCCGTGTTAAGGGAAGAATGAACGGGGCCATGTATTGTGAGAATTTTATCTTTTTAAGCCAAAAACCTCCTTCCATCAGTGATAGCATTGAAGATGGAACGTGGGCTGGGTCTTCCAGCATGACAATGATCCCAAACACAACCGCTTGGGCAACGAAGGAGTGGCTCCGTAAAAAGCATTTCAAGGTCCTGGAGTGGCCTTAGCCAGCCCTCCAGACCTCAGCCCTATAGAAAATCTGTGGAGGGAGTTGAAAGTCCGTGTTTGCCCCAAAAACATCACTGCTCTAGAGGAGATCTGAAATGGAGGAAAAATGGGCCAAAATACCACTACAGTTTGTTGTGCAAACCTGGTGAAGACTTACAGGAAACATTTTGACCCTCTGTCATTGCCAACAAAGTTTTATGCTACAAGCATTGTGTTGAAAAAACCAAATTTATTTGACCAAATACTTATTTTCCACCATAATATAGAATTAAAAAAATTCTTTAAAAATCCTACAATGTGATTTCCTGGATTTTTTTTTTTTTTTCTCTCCTGGATTTTTTTTTCTCATTTTGTCTCTCATAGTTGAAGTGTAACTATGATGAAAATTACAGACACCTCATCTTTCTAAGTAGGAGAACTTGCACAATCAGTGGCTGACTAAATACTTTTTTTGCCCCACTGTGTGTGTGTATATATATATATATATATACACGTATATATATATATATATACACGTATATATATACATATATATACACGTGTATATATATATATATATATATATAAAGATAAGTAGGTGCAAGGCCATGCAAGGCTTTTAATGGTTAGCAGCAGTGTTTTGAAGCAGACGTGTTCTGTAACTGGACGGATACGAGTACAATGTGCAGACTTTTTAGTACATAGTAAGGCTTGTCATAGTCAGGGCTGTAGGAAAGCCGATGCCTAGCCGGCAACACAGGGTTCAAGGCAGGAACAACCCTAGACAGGGTGCTAATCCATCATAGGGCACATACACTCATACACACATTCACACTCTAAGGGACACTTTGGAAACAACAATTAACCTAGCACGCATGTTTTTGGAATGTGGGAGGAAACCGGAGTACCCGCAAAAAACATGGGGAGAACATGCAAACTCCACACAGGCAGAGCCCAGGGAATCTCGGAGCTGTGAGTCGGCAATAATATTCATTATATAATAATAATGATATAATTGTGGCATACTTTTTAATCCACATGTGTTTCTGAGCTGTGGTTTCACAGATGAAATTAAGCAGATTGTACATGGAGTTTGCTGTACTCACCTTTCTCAGCTTACTTTATTTTTGCCGTAGCTCAATTGTCCATTCAAGGTATAATTTTACATGGATAAAACAATACAATGCACCATGTTTAATCTCTGTTATTTAATCTGTGACGAAATTACATAACACTCACCAGATCCTAAAATTTGGCATTATCTTGTCTACAAAAGGGGGGACCTACAAAAAAAATGTTCGGGAACCACTGCATTAGGAAAGCTCCCCCTTACCAATATAGTGGCCGCACTGACACTTAAGTCAACCATGACTGAGTCAAAATGAGTCAAATGAGTCAAATAAAATGTCAGTTATAATGGTAATTGTACAGTGGTAAACTAAAGAAAACTGTCTGACACATCCTTTGTTTTAAGTTACTCTTTTGCATAGTAGCTACTTAGGTCTGGCAATCTTGCTCCACAGACAATGTGTAGTTTTGCCAGTTTTATCGGGGCAAGTAACTAAAGCATTCTCAAAAAGTTGCTAGAAATGATCAGGTGATGACATATATTATTTGTATGTTAATGTATTGGTCATAATTAATTGCAATCAAAAGAATAGAAAAAGCTGATTTCTCTGTTATCTCTGTTCTATGATGGTCAGGACCCCAAAGATCAGGTATTATTTGGGTAGTGGATCATTCTCATCACTGCAGTGATACTGATGTGGGGAGTCAGGTCCCCCTCCTCCCTCCAGTTTCCATAGATGCACAGTGGTAGAGTGGTTAGATCTGTTGCCTCACAGCCAGTAACTAACGACTTCTGCCTGTTTTCTCCCTTCATCGACTATGACCATGAGTCTTAGAACCTTTAATGAAATAATAACCCATCTACATCATAGCAAATCTGGCAGCAATTCGATGCACTCTTCTGCAAATAATGCACTATTCACAGTAGCACATAATACACTATCAACATTTTCTATTGGAATGATATGAAAAATATTTTAGATAACTGATAGGACGGTTTGTTCTCTGAACTACATGTCTTCAACATTCCATCTAAAAGAAGGATGAAATATGGATTATCTAACAGGGTTTTATCAGTGCACATGAATGTAAAATGAGAGTTAAGGTTTGTGAATTCAGCTTACTCTATCAAGCATTTAAGGTATGTGCAATACAAGAGTTATACCTCAGAAAGAAAAAAGTACAAGGTTAGCACACTCATTTCTTTGTGACAGCTGTCTTGCCACAAATAATGGAAGATGCCTGTCAGAATGAAAAACAATCTGAATGAAAAACAGCCTCTATATACAAGCTGTTTTGTAAGCATCCTCCAAAGCACATTGTCTAATAATTCATTTTGTAACCAACCACTGCAGTAGATTCAGCAACAGACAGATGGAAGGTCTTCGTGACCCTATTAGTACTGATGAGCGAGAAGCTCTAAGCTCGGGTTTCTGCACAAGCTAATGCTAATACAAATTTGGGCTTTACCAAGCAGTTTGAACCTTACCATATAAAGAACCTGTTGATGGTAAATGTGCCTGATTCTTGCCTTCTTTGTTGACTCTCTGGGAAAACACAATGTCAGACGAGTTTGAAGGTATCATGCAGCAGGAAGAAGGTCAGTGCTCATCTGCTGTGTACAAAAATGCAAATACATACAGTAAACCAGTAGAGAGATGGAATGATCAGCCTGCAATTAGGGAGGAATGTCTCTCCTCTGAAAAGCTTGCAACAGCAGAAAGATTATTTATCTCCTGGGCAAGAGAAAGGCTGGCCTTACACCAAACAACTTTCAAGCAATTCCACAGCCACTGACTAATTTCCAATAAAGTCATTCATAAAATCATCATCAAGTCTAGCACTTGCATCATCTTGACCGTTTGGTCTTGACATTCCGATAAAATCAACTGTGTTTAATATTACCACAAGTCTTAAGCTCATTCAAATACTCACGCAAACATTGTCAAAAACCAATAGGTGAGCTCACACCAGCACCAACCAGCAAGCAGCAAAGCGAGCAGGAATGTGTCTGTTGGGTAAAGAAATTCTGTAATATTCAAGCATTGAAATAACACAGAAATGTAATAAAATAATATATAATATATAAAATAATTAAATGTGGTGTTTTTATTATTTGATCTTAACCATAACCATTACATAATTAAGAAGTCACTTGGTTTATTTTACAACTTGTATGGCTGACTGTGCTGTTTTTTATTTGTTGACTTGTTATTTTTAGGTGTTTGTTTTCAAAAGATTAGACAAATTACATATTTTGCACTGACTGTGCCTTTTGTATGCCTCTCACTGTAATAGGTAGAGTATTTTGAACACATGTAGCATTGCATTGTACTTTTAAAATTACTCTTCTATTTTTCACTACTTTGTCCTATTGTGAAGTGTTATTTTTATAAAAAGAAAAGTTTTGCATTGTATAACATTTTGCATGTATGTTCTTTCTCTGCAATAGGCTACAAAGGTACAGCAAAAAAAGGAAAAATTGAAGCAAAACGGCAGACTGGACACAAAATATATTCTGTTTAAACATACAAACTCAAGTGTGACAGAAAAAATGTGTGTCACAGGTGGTCACCGTTGAATGGGGACTAAAGTTGGCGACCTCTGAGAATTCATCATACTGATGCACGCACTATATATGGCTTTCCTGCCACAGAACTTGAGGTGAGAGGATATAGTCATGATGGGAAATAATGTCAAAAGTGACCATGCTAGTATCCCAGTCTATACAAAATCATAGTCTGTGTCTAAAAACTCTGTGACTTGCCTTTAGAAGTGAGAGGGTGTCAGACTTTAGTTTTTCAAAAGTTTTTTCAAAGTATTCAAGTGTATGGTTAGCATAAACACAGAGAGTGAAAACTGTTATCATAGAGTAAAAAAGGACAAAGGAGCCCCTGGCTCTAAATTCACACAATTTCACACACTTAACTAGACATAGGCTGCTGCATTATGAGACCCATTTGCCTCCATTGATTGGTGTGGGAGAAAACAGCAAGTAGCAAACATATTACCCTAAAGATTTAGGCATGTGCAGTTGCTATATTTGCCAGTATGTTGGGCAATTCTGATGTCTAAATCCAGAGGTTCAATGTGAAGTTAGAAACGTACACAATTTTCCATTTTACTAGGAAATCTAGAAACCACAGCAATGCTTTTGTTAGACACAGATGAGTCCAAGTGCAAGTAAATTCAAATTTAATCATACACATAACCTTTGAAATTATTAAAACTCAAAGGTTACATTGCAGACACAGTATGAAACAATGCCTTACAATTCAAAGCCATACACATAAAATCTTGACTGTCATGGGACAATCGTCTACAACCGTAAACATAAACCTAATTCATGTAAGTTAATTCAAGTGAGTTTATTTCATCCTAAAGGTCACTTCAGTTATTATTGTGAGAACTCTATTATGTATTGTTTATTTCATGACCTTAATTCACAATAGTACATCTGAAATGAAATTACATGTGCATGAAATTGCATTCGAAGTGAGTCAATACATGGACATACTGTACACTGTAACTCACTGGCTTAGTTATTCCACAGGGAGTGCTATATCTTAAATAAATTATGTGTCCCCCTTGCTTAAACACCAGCAATATTAGGAGTCACTCTTGGGCCGCTAGAGGGCAGCCGCAGAGTTCACTATTGGCGGTGTGAGCATTCTCGACGCGATCCCGCATGCGCCAGCCCTGATTTGGTGTTATGCAGGAAAGTGGCGACACCTGTTGTTGGAGCTGTATAAGTACACTCTGTAGCCCACACAGGTCGTTGCAGCATTGCTCACCTCCGCGCAAACTGCACCGGCCATATACGGTTGTTTTTTGAAGTGCTGTTTTTTTGGTTAGGTACAAAGGTACGTAGATCACCAGTCAGGGGCAGTCGGGAGGCTGTCCAGGTACATTAGGGCTTAGAAGCCTGCGTAGGGAAAGCTCTTCCTGCGCACTAATGCTGGTTGTGCCTCAGCTGCCTTTTTTTTCTTGGGCTTGCTTGCTGTTGCGAGGCTTGCCCTGCCTTCTCCCTCTCATGACCGTCACCCCCCTTCCTCCCTCTATCCAAGAGGATAAACGTTCCTCTTTCGATTTGCGCTTACAAAAGGACGCTGTGCTGACAAGTAGTCCTTATCCTTTTCTGTCCCACATCCGTGCATTCCATTCGCTCTAAGCGCTGAAGAAGCGCTAAGGAGTCCTGTCTTTATTAGTTTTTTTTCGATTGTGCCTTAACAAAAGACGCTGGTTTGGCTGACAAGTTCGTCTTATATATCCTTTTCTTTTCCCCACATCCCCCGTGCATTCCCATTCCTGCTCTAAGAAGCGCTGAAAGAAGCCGCCTAAGGGTCCCCCCCTGGTGGCTGCTTTCAACTTCCTCTGCGTCCGTTTCCATTCTCCTCTAAGCAACCGAAGAAGCACTGAGGAGTCCCCGTGTCATGCCTTCGCTGACGCTTCTCCGCTCGGGCCTTCCAACACATGCGCATGTGGCGGACCCGTACGCCATTCCCTTCCTCTTTCGTGATTGGGGGGAAAAAACATTCCCCCTTGCAATCGCTCTCACAAAGGGATCCTGCGCTAATTAATAGTCTCGTCCTTTTTTCTCTTCCCCGCATCTGGTGCTATTCCTCCTCTCCCTCTCCTGCAAGCGCCGAAGAAGCGCTGAGGAGTTTCCCGTGGCACATGGCACTCTGATGTAAAGCGGTCCATTGCTGCTTTTTAGTTTCTTAGCACCATGCCCACAGGAACTCTTTAAGGCTTCTAACACAATGTTGTCATCGACCACCGGGTGGCGCACGGTGTATTGAGTGTGTGAGCTCACATGTCGGGGTTTCTGAATTCAATCCTCAGTTAGGGCGTCTTTCAGGGGCCTACTGAGAAACACGTGTTGTTTTGCCTCAATTTTTAAAAAAATAATGCGCCACTTGCACCTCACTGGCACACCGCATCAATATCCATTTTTCCCTTCATTCTTCACCACTCTTTTTTTTTTTTTTTTTTTTTTTTTTTTTCTTTTTTTTTTTTTTTTTTTTTTTTTCTTTTTCACCACTTTTTTTTTTCCCTTTTTTGGTTCACCCTTTCCATCTGGAGCTAACTACATTTGGGTCCTAGTTACATGAAGGCCCCCAAGTACATTTACCCAAGTACATAAAGGAGTTTCTCTGCGTTGCGGCCACTGAGAGCCGGTTTTTTTTGATGACCTGCTGCTCATGGCCATGTTTCAATGTTTTTTTTTCAGAGGGACCCTTGATGATTGGCTGGAGAATGAGCTTGTGCCATTTCCTTCCCCACCTCCCTGCCTGGCTGCCTCTGTGCAATCTGGCCATTTGCCCACAGAGAGCAGTTGTTTTCGATCCAGATCCAGGAAGTCAGAGGCATGGTCATTCTTCTTCCAGCCACTGCCCTCATTCACGAGTCTTTTTAGCTTCGTACCTGAGCTCGCCGTGCACATTCACTCCGTACTTGAGCAAATTAGCTCCGTACTTGAGCAGTTATCATTGCCCAGCTCAGTACCTGAGCACGCCGTGCCCATTAGCTTCATATCTGAGCAGCCAGTGCCACCCAGATCCGTACCTGAGCTCGCTGCGCCCATTAGTGCTGTTTGTAAGCACATTAGCTTCGTACCTGAGCAGCCAGCACCGCCCAGCTCCATACCTGAGCGAAACGTGCCTTTTAGCGAAATACCTGAGCACATTAGTTCCGTACCTGAGCAGCTAGTGTCGCCTAGCTCCGTATCTGGGCATGCCGCGCCCATTAGCGCGGTACCTGAGCAGATTATCTCTGTACCTGAGCAGCTAGTGCTGCCTAGCTCCGTACCTGAGCATGCTGCACCCATTAGCGTCATATCTGAGCATGTTCGCTTCATACCTGAGTAGCCAGCGTCTATTAACGCCAACCCCTGTGCCACAGTCTTTAGTACCAAACTCTGCGCACTGGTTATTAGCATTGATCCCTGTGCCACAGCCTTTAGTGCCGACCCCTGTACTGTGGTCACCTTTATTGATCTTGGCGTTAAGGTCCTTGGCGTCTGTTCGCCTAGCTAGGTGACTTGCGCTGACCTTTTTTATTGAGGTGTTTAGATCTAGCCCCTTGTTCGGGCCGCCAGCACGGAGCTCAGTTCTTGAGCCATCCCGAAGTCACTCGTGGCTGGTCCTGAGCTCCAGCTCTTTGGTCTAGGCCCTGCCTTGGAGCTGCTGTGTCTTCCCTCTCCCATTATTGGCCACTCCTTGAAGGTTCACTCTACTCTCCGTATCTCAGCCTGCCTTTCATTCAGACAGGCTCAGGGGGGTTTTCTGATCACATTTAGGGTTGTCGGGATGCAGCCCCTTAAAGGGGGGGTACATTAGGAGTCACGCTTGGGCCACTAGAGGCCAGCGTTAACTCACTATTGGCAGCGATCGTGTAATGCGCCAGCCCTGATTTGGCATTATGCGGGGAAAGTGAGAACACCTGTTGTTGGGGCTATATAAGTACAACCCTGTAGCCCACACAGGTCATTACACCAGTCGGGGGCCAGTCCCGGGAGGCTGTCCAGGTATGTTGTTAGGTCTTTTACAAGCCAGTGTAGGGAAAAGCTCTTCCAGCATGCTAATACCGGTCGTGCCTTCGGCTGCCTTTTTTTTGGACGTGTTTTGCTGCTGCGAGGCTCGTCCCTGCCTTCTCCCTCTTGTGCCGTCACCCCGCTTCCTCCCCCTCCTTTGCAATCGGGGTTATAAACATTCCTCTTGCAATCTCGCTTACAAAAGGACGCTGTGCTGACAAGTAGTCTCATCCTTTTCTTTCCCCGCGTCTGTGCCATTCTATTCTAAGCGCTGAGGAGTGCCCGTGGCCCCCCGACTTCGCGGATGCTCCACTCAGGCTTTCCGATGCTTGCGCATTCGCGGACCATATGCTTTTTCCCTTCCTCCTAAGTGATCGGGGGGAGAAAACATTCCCCTCGCAGACATGGGGAGGATATGCAAATTCCACACATGTAGAGAACATGGGCATCCATGAAAAAAAGCCTTTAGACTCAAGACCTCAGGAAACAAGACTTTTGAGAAGAACAATACCCAGAAGGTTGTCTAATGCAGGTTTTGTATCTAGAAGATAAAAGCTATTGTTGTCTAAGAAAAACATCAAGGACAGAATGATTTTGTTTATTTGGTTTTATTTAACATCACTTTCAGCATCAATGGCTGTTTACAACAGATGCAAGGTTACATTGATACACAAGGTTACTTCGAAATTAGTCATACACATACTCAGATCGGGCCAAACACAGACACACAGACATGGATGTACATGCAAACTCAACACAGACAGAGTTCAAAGTCAACATCAAACTAGCGACGTTTGAGTTGTGAGGTGACCACACTAACCACCCAGGACAGAATTAAGTTTCTGGCAAAATCTGAAAAGTTTGATTCAGAGTGGTTCATCAGAGTTCTGTGGAACTGATGGATTGCATGATGATGGTCCAGAGAGGTGTCTTTAAAGATCTGGCGAGAAACTACTCTACAACCATTAAGCATGAAGGTAGAGGTGTTGTGTGAGGAGATATTTTAGCTGCTAGTACTTTGGTTAATGTTGGTTAATGCTCTGGAAAACATGAAAATATTGCAGTTAAGCTTGTTACTTGCATAATTGGAAAGATGTTTTCTGAAGAGGAACAATCATATTATTTTTCAAAAAGACAGTTCTCCTGCTCACACTGCAAAGGATCATCAAGAAGTGGCTTGAGAACAAGTCCATAAGGCTCACTTCTGGAGTCCAGATTTTGATCCCAATAGAGAATTAAACATAAACTAACTGGGAAATATTTTTCCAGCTACTAGACTGTTTGAAGCCATTACCATTCAATGGTATAACATGGACTCTTCGTTCTGTAAAAAGCAAGACTTAAACATTTAAGGAAATGAAAGGGAAGGGCTATCCCACACTAAGTTACTTTATCTTTCTGTTTATTTGCTAATTTCCTAACCAGTTATTTGCTGTTGAGACCATTAAAAGCTTAATATTTTGCAATTATGGGTTTGGCCATTTTTTCCAGGAGTGTACAGTCTTAAGTTTTGGCACCCTTGTTCAAATCACGTTTTATTAATTTTCTAATTTAAAAACACTGAACAGAAAATTTGCAGGGACTTAAATATAATATCTATGAATTTATATGCATAGAAAATTTAGTTACAATATCCAGATATTTGTTTAAAGACTCAGATGTGTATTAACTTGCTATATGCAGAAATATATCATATCATATATCATCATTATAGTATGTTTATTCCTTGCAGAGGTCAGCTTCGTTTCATTTAGAAAATCATCAAAAAATAATTTAACCAGACTACAAAGGATAGAAGCTGCAAAGAGCATGTGAAGGCAACGAACAGAAAAATGAAACCATAACAATTGGCACACTCCAGTGTTTGCCTGCCACATGATGCTGTTGTGCGTGGTTTCTATTCATTTTATAGGTAGATACATGAGAAGCGCCCAGCTGGTACAGGTAAACTGAGAGCTACCAAAGACACAGAACTGAGACAAACACAAATGGCCGTGTTGCTGTAGAAACCGCAACTCTGAGGGTTAAAAGGTGTGATCCCAGCCTTGTGAGTATTACATGCTATAAGATGAAAAAGGTAAATGCTAAACGTGGCATGTATTTCCATTAATTTTATGTATATATAGGTATATATAAATACATATAGATAGATAGATAGATAAATAGATAGATAGATAGATAGATATAGACGTATGTATTTGAAATTTAGATATTCTTCATAGGGAGCTATGGCTTTTTCATAGCCTCGAAAACATTCCATTGTGTATTTTTATTAGCTTATTAAGATTCTGCACACTGCTCTTCGGAGCGCATTAACAGTATCAGAAGAGTCTCTTCAAAATACACACTAGACTGGCTGCTACATTGTCACAAAATGGGCTATTTGGACTATTTCAACATAGAGTTGTACATGTACAGTATTGAGATGGACTAATATATTGGTCAAGTACTTAACTGAGAAACCAGTTTTCAGAACAATGCACAAGAGTACTATTGAATGATTGTGACTACAAATACATTTTCACAGATTCTATGCACACTTACTATGCAAATCATAGCATAATAACACCACAAAATATAACACAATAAAATTATCCATCCCCCAAAATTCTCCACCAACAAGACATTATGTTCCATGTGGTATGTTCTCATTACTTGGTTCACAGCAAACTAGCAAACGATGTATGATGGTTGTGGTGCGTAGTGATAAGCACACAAGTCACTCAAATAACTGATGACTGTACTTCCTCCTAATTATGAGCTTACTGCAGATGAAGAGGCTGAGTTGCTGGTCATTGAAGTGTGTGACTTCCTTTTATAGCAATTGACAATTCACAAAACTGGTCTCTAAAATACATCAATGGCAGAGACTTGCAAAACTAGAGGCAACATACCACTGACAACGTTACCACAAGTGTTGCGATTCAAATGAAACAATACAACAATGGGAATAAAATGAAAAATAATTAAAAAGGACAAACTAAGGTCACACTCTGGGGGAAGAGGAGACACACGCAAGGGCCACTGGCTGGTAAGGTGGTTTATTCAAACAAACATTGAAACAGACGCCACAGGTGAGGCAAGGTAGGGACATCGTGAATCCACAAGGGAGAGTAAACTGAGTGAGGCGTTAATAGTGCGGGAAGACGAGGGAAACGACGAAACAGGTGAGGTGATCAGCAGGTGCAGCGAGCCGTGGCGGCGTGGGACAGAGGCCCCCCCCCCCACGGGTCAGAGTCAAAAGCTAGGACTCCCAACGGGAAAGTTCCCGCACGTGTTCTGAGTCCGGGGTTTTCTTGCCGGTGCTAATCCCCGGAAGAGGCTGGCAGCAGTCGAGCGGCTGGCGAGCAGAAAATGCCGGCCTGAAGCTGGCGAGGCGGGGGAGCAAGCGGAAGCCGGCGAGCAGAGTCGCGGGAGGAAGACTGGCGGAACGCGGGTGCCGGAGCGTGGAAGGAGAGAGAGGCGGGACAGGGGAAGAAGGAGAGAGAGGGGGGGGAGGGTAGAGGGGGGAGAAGACAGGGAGGAGGGAGAGAGGCAGGAGAGGAGGGGAGGTAATGGTCTCGATGAGAGGGGCTCCATTGGTTTAGCTTGTTGTTTGACCCTATTTACCCTTTTTTCACGCTCCTGCCCTCTTTTCCCTTTTCTCCCTCTCCGACCCCCCCTGTTCCGGTCGCCGACGGGAGGCTGGCGATCGGAGTCGCGGAGGGTAGGCTGGCAATCGGCGTCGCTGAGGGTAGGCTGGCGATTGGCGTCGCTGAGGGTAGGCTGGCGAGCGGCGTCGCCGACGGGAGGCGGAACGGAGGCGGTGAGGTCCCCGCGCGTGGGTGCCGCGCTCGCCAGTCTTCCCTCCGCGACTCTGCTCGCCGGCTTCCGCTTGGCTCCCCCGCTCGCCAGCTTCAGGCCGGCGTTTCTGCTCGCCGGCCGCTCGGCTGCTGCCAGCCTCTTCCAGGGATTCGCCCGGCGAGAGGACCCCCGCGCGGGGATTTCCCGTTGGAGTCCTGGCTCCGACTCGGACTCCGTGGGGGGGGGAGCTCTGTCACGCCCACCGGCCGCCCGGCTCGCTGCACCTGCTGATCACGTTCATCTGTTCGTCGTTTCCCTCGTCATTCCCGCACTATTTAACCCTCACTCAGTTCACTCTCCCTTGTGGATTCACGATGTCCCTACCTTGCCTCACCTGTGCGTCAGTGTCATGTTGTGTGAATAAACCACCTTACCAGCCAGTGGCCTTGCGTGTGTCTCCTGCTTCCCTCCAGAGTGTGACAACTAATATGTGGATTGCTTTTTTAATATTCTACAAGTTGTTTGTAATTATTGTATAGCTGGTTTTAATCTATTTAATGTATTATCCTTTAATTTCTTTTAAAGGAGGCTTAATTTATTGCATAAAGGTAGAACCAAACCTGAAGAGTACAACATTTTATACCCTTATTAATCTGCTAATAAATAAAGGATCTTCTCTTTCATAGCAGCACTGTGGATTTGCTCTCATTTGTAAAATAACCCAGTGAAGGGCCACTGTTAAAGAATTTCATGAAATGAAGTGCAGTACATTGCATATATCTGTAATAATATTTAGTCAGGATTGGGTTATGTTTTATGAAAAACATTAGTTGCCCTTAATGCACAAGCCAAACCAGGACATAATTTTGATGTAGAGGAAACATTTTATTAATGCCTGTTAGCAGTTTATTGTGTAAGAAACTGACTTGCTTTTATTCATGCTCTATTAAACGCGTGCAATCTTTGATGAGAATATGCATACTTGTGTTCAACCTACCAACTTTGGAGTTATTTGTAATAACAATATTTTGAATAATAGGTAGTAATGGGCTAGGCATTTCCGGGTAAACACAATGGTGGGAATCTAATATTTACAGGGCATACTGCGTGTAGTAATTTCATATTGTTGGACCTTCATTAACCTTTCCATTTGATTTAAATAGTACACAATTCAACGGTGCAGATCTGCTGGCGGACATAAGCAGTTCCTTAGAATCAAGCTTGCAAGAGAAGGGTGAGTGGTTGAAAGATACTGAAAACTCTGCCAATAAACTGGCATTTGTAGCTCAGGATAGGCACCCCCAGGCACAAACCTACCCACTGAAAGGGGTGGTCCTGCCCTTGACTTTGAGCAGGATAAGTGTTGAGAAAACTGGAAATTGGCAAACATGGCAAACTAATAAAATGATAAAAATACCAATTAAGTAATTAAAAACTTCCACAAACACAAAACATTACAGAAAGTAACATTCAGGCTGTATTATTTGTCTTCCAAAAAATATAAAATGAAATTGCTGGTTTAGACAAACTGTGAAGACTGGGATAGAGCATGCTGTGTGGAAAAACCATTAACACATCAGTGGTTGGGGGTGCGCCTGTGAAAATCACACTTCTTTCATACTGGGAAATAATTAATGCTCCAAGGAAACTTTGGCTCCTTCTGGACTATTTTCATATCAGAAAAAAATGCTGGCCTGCTTTCCTGTCAGTGAATAATTTACACGTTTATTAGCGTTGGGCATATTGCATGTGGAGCTGAGGAAAGGGACAGATTTCAATTCAGCCTGGAATCAGTATGGCAAGCAAGACTATTGGGGATAATTTACAATTTTGACAGCATTGTTCTTTGTATTGGTTGTTATGGAATAAAACCCTATATGTCAGTAAAAGGGATTTGCTTTTGGGTTGCCTTATGAAATAGGTATTTGAGCTAATCACTTCATGTGTCACTAAGCAACACACTGTCCACTGCAGTTCTGAAGGTAGTTAACTAATTGAAGAGATAGAATATGACCCAGGTCTTAGGAAATAAAAATTAGAAAGATTCAGGAAACAAAGCTTTAGGAATCTAATAAAAAAACTATGACAGTGCTACAAACTGAAGCTTATTCATTCTTTTTTACATATTTCAGTGCCGGCTTCTGTAATTCGCTCCCTGTTCCTATGCAACATTCATGTAGCAAAAAACAGAAAACTAATGAAAAGGCATATAAACGCTGCAAATTTGGTGAAATTGAAGTTTGCCTTATGTGGAAATAAGGAAAACTGTTCTTTTGATTCTTGTCTTAGAGAAAATTGCCATATTGAGAGTGAAGTATAGGCATTGCACCGATAAGTATGTATTTTTAAATTTGTTTATTTAAATGGTCACTCTAGATAACCACTTAATGAATGAAATCTAAATCTAAACAACCAATAACTATTCAGCCTCTATAAAAACCATGTTGATAACTTGTTTTTTATGGCAAAGTGAATTGCTCTGTCTGATACAGAGCTTAAATTTAACTTCAATTAAAAAATATCTTACATGCAACCTATTGCGTTTTGCAAATAAACTTTCAATCAACCGCACGTTAATGGAAATATCTAATCAGCCAATCACGTGGCAGCAACTCAGTACATTTAGGCACCCGAATGGGGAAGAAAGTACTTTGAACGTGACTTTGAACGTGCCATGGTTGTTGGTGGCTGGAAATGTTTCAGAAACTGCTGATCTACTGGGATTATCACACACAGCCATCTCTAGGGTTTACAGAGAATAGTCCAAAAGAGAGAAAATATGCAGTTAACAGCAGCTCTCTGGGTTAGAATGCCTTGTTGATGCCAGAGATCTGAGGAGAATGTCCAGACTACTTTGAGCTGACAGAAAGGCAACAGTAACTCAAATAACCAATTGTTACTATTAAGGTCTTAAGAAGAACATCTCTGAATGCACAATACATCAAACCTTGAAGTAGATGGGCTACAGCAGCATAAGACTACACCAAATGCCACTTCTATCAGCTAAGAATAGGAAACAATTACCACAGGCTCACCAAAACTGGACAATAGAACATTGGAAAAACACTATCTGGTCTGAGGATACTTGATTTCTGATGTGACATTTGGATGGTAGAGACAACATGAAACCATGGATCCATCCTGCCTTGTATCAACGGTTCAGGCTGGTGGTGGTGGAATGATGTGGGGGGGATATTTTTTTGGTACATTTTGCCCCCTTAATACAAACTGAGCATAATTTAAATGCCACAGCCTCCAAGAGTATTGTTTCTGACCATGTCCATCCCTTTATGACCACAGTGTACCCATCTTCAACCGCCATGTCACAAAGCTCAAATCATGTCAAACTGGTTTATTGAACATGACAGTGCATTCACTGATCTCACATTTGGGATGTGGTGGAACGGGAGATTTGTATCATGGATGTGCAGCTGACAAATCTGCAGCAACTGTCAATATGGACCAAAATCTTTGTATCAAGGATCTCTGTATTAGGAACACCTCCTTGTTTCTACACTTTTATCAATTTCACTTACCATAAGAAGCACTTTGTAGCCCTACAATTACCGATTGTAGTACATCTGCTTCTCTACAAACTTTGTTAGTCCCCTCTGTTTTGTAATAGTCAGGACCACCACAGATCAGGTATTATTTGGGGGGTGATTCATTCTCTGATGTGGCGGAGGGGTGTTAGAGTGTGGTATGAGAATATCAGACACAGCAGTGCTACTGCAGGTTTTTAAACATCTGTGTCACTGCTGGACTGAAAACACTAAACTAACACAACAACAGGGGGACTGTGGTAGCCTAGTGGGTAAGGTACTGGACTATAGACCAGAAGGTCCATGGTTCAAATCCCACCTCTGCCAAGCTGCCACTGTTGGGTCCTTGAGCAAGACCCTTAACTCACAATTGGATTGTAAGATTGTATCAATTGTAAGTCGCTCTGGATAAGGGCGTCTTATGCTGCTAAATGCTGTAAATGTAAATGTAAATAACAGATTTGCTACTGTCTCTGGCTTTACATCTACAAGGTGGGGCAATATAGTAGATGTGTCTAATAGAGTGGACAGTGAGTGAGTGAGCTGAAGAAACTGAATATTGATCTCAGGAACCCAATTAAAACGCATGATTACACAATTACAATAGAATCTTCATCTTATTTCATGACTTCTCATGAAGATTTCCTCTATCATTACTTCTCTGTCAGTCATGCATTTTCATTCTCGCTTAATCCAATTAACAGTCGCAGGGAGTTGGGGTTTAACCAGTAGTAAGTAGTTCCAACCCTAAACAGGGTGCTGACACACTCTTAGTCATGCTTTAGAAGACACCAACTGACATTTCCCATGCATTTTAAATGTGAAAGGAAACTGGAGTACCAACAGAAAACCCACAAGGACACAGGGACACATGTAAACTCCACACAGGTTTACATGTGTCCCTGTGTCCTTGTGGGTTTTCTGTTGGTACTCCAGTTTCCTTCCACAAAGCAGGAACTGACCTTGGGAGCTATGAAGCTGTGAGGCAATAGTGCTAACCACCTGCTCTCCAGCAGCACCCATCACTTCTAAGTGAAAAACCTATGCTAAACTATTGCTACTTGAATCAATTAAAGCTGCTTTATTGAAAACATTTACACAATCATTTTAGTCAGTATGAACATGTTATAAAAAGCTATCTTGTCAAAAGTGAGTTAAAATAAATATATCTCCACCCAGCTGGGGAGCTTGCTCAACTGATCCTCACCGAGGCTACAAGCACTTTTATTGCATAGAGCCCTGTATTCCCTCTTTGTGGGTTCTCTTCTCTCCTTCTTTCAGAGGTTCAATTTGTGAGATAACTGTTTGTAATATTTGAAATTTTACTACATGGAAAGTGCTCAATTACTATGCACTTATTAAGAAGAATCAAAATACACAGGCTGTTATGGATATCATATGTCAATAGCATTTTACATACTGACATTTAGTATTTTTAGTGTCCTGTTTGTACTGCAATCACATAAATAATACAAAATAAATAAATGAACACATAATGGATAAGTAAGTAACATGATTAGCAACTGCATTACAACTATATAGGTCAACAGTCCCAATTGAGCAAGCCTAGGCAGAGAGTGGAAAGGAAAATCTCTCTAAAGGTGATGAGGAACAGAACTAAGGAGGACCAAGACTCAAAAAGGAACACAACATCTCTGGGCTGCCTAGATGATATATTCAAGAATGAAACTAAATTACCTAAATAATAAATTTAAAATAATACATAGAAATGTATCCAGAAGCTAAATATAAAAATTAAAACAGAGAACATATCAGGAGCCATGCTGCCGACGCTAGAGGGCAGCGCTGGCCCAGTAAATGCGCTGGGATGATGACAGCATCCCCAGCATGCACGCGCCAACAGTGCCCAGCAGCCATGCCTCCCAATAGGCACGCCTGTCCCTTAGCCATAAAAGACGGCAGGGAAAGAGATAGGCCCTTCTCATTTAGGAGGAGAGTCAAGTACGGTCAGGAGGCCGGAAGTGATGTTAGGGCTTAGCATGTTAGAGTAGGGTCAAATCCCACCACCATTCACTCCTTTTCTCGCCACATTGCTTTTGTTTTTGTTCCCCCATTCCTTTATGAGCCATTGCGATGTTATATTCCATTATTTGTTCCCCTCATTATGTTACAGTGCTTCGTTTTGTTTTTGAGTTTGCTCTGAGCGACGATTGCATTTGCCCTTCGTATACCCTTTCTCCCACAATACCCTGTACTGCTGCATGGCGCTATGGAAACACCAGCAGTCAGGGTTTGATTGTTGCTGCTTGCATTCTCTTTGAGAGCGCAAACCGTTCAGATGAATGTATGATATATATATAATATTAAAAAGATAGTAAATTATATATTTTGTACATAATGTAAATTTCCGGAGCCACAGTAGGGCAAAAAAGTATTTAGTCAGCCACTGATTGTGCAAGTTCTCCTACTTAGAAAGATGAGAGAGGTAATTTTCATCATAGGTACACGTCAACTATGAGAGACAAAATGAGACAACTATGAGAAAAAAAATCCATGAAATCACATTGTAGGATTTTGAAAGAATGTAATTTTTTTTTTCTTTATTTCTCATTTTGCCTGTCATAGTTGAAGTGTACCTATGATGAAAATGACAGACCTCTCTTATCTTTCTTAGTAGGAGAACTTGCACAATCAGTGGCTGACTAAATACTTTTTTGCCCCACTGTATACATATATATATATTACAGTCCAGAAATATTAAAGATTCAATAAACCTTGAAAATCTCCCTAATTCCACTTCAATTCTCAAGCTCCCTTTCACTCTCACTCCCACCCAGACAACCATCTCAGCTTCCACGCTCCAATTCACTGACTTTCTACCTCATCTCACCTGTTCCGCATTCACCGACGGCTGGCATTTAAGCACTGTCTCCTCCCTGCCATTGCTCTAAATAAGTGAAGGCTTTTACTCTATGTTCACACAGCAGGTAAAAGTGGCCTAAATCTAATCTTTTTGTCAAACTAAACAAATTAACAATGTCATATAACTCCAGGAGCTCTGCTGTTTCTGATCATACTAGCTCAACACACACTGGCACACCACCACCACATCAGTGTCACTGCAGTGACTACCATCCAAACAGGACTGTGGTGACCTAGCAATTAAGGTACTGGACTCTGGACCAGAAGATCCAGGGTTCAAATCCCACCTCTGCCAAGCTGCCACAGTTGGCTCCTTGAACAAGAACCTTAATCCACAATTGCTTGTATTGTAAGACTGTATCAATTGTAAGTCGCTCTGGATAAAGGCGTCTGCTAAATGCTGTAAATGTAAATGTTTCACAGATAAGGTTCTTGTGCTGAATTCCTTTCTCCAGATATAACAGTTCTCATTTAAACCAAAAAGTTAAATTGGACTGTGCTAAGAAACATTTACCACCTCAGGACTGTGGTAGCCTAGTAGTTAAGGTACTGGATTATGGACCAAAAGGTCCAGGGTTCAAATCCCACCTTCGCCAAGCTGCCAATGTTGGCTCCTTGAGCATGGCTATCAATTGTAAGTTGCTCTGGACGAGGGTGTCTGCTAAATGCTGTATATGTAAGTGTAAATGTTTCACAGATAAGGTTCTTGTGCTGCATTCCTTTCTCCAGATATAACTGATAAATGTAAAAGCAAATAGTACCTGATCTGTGGTGTGACCATTAGAGAACAGAGTAAAGAGGGCTAACAAAGTATAGAGAAACAGATGGACTACAGTCTGTAACTGTGACCAGTAAATTTACAGAAATAATGAGCAGATTATAAACTGAAAAATACAGACTGCCTAAAACATTTGCTAAGTAATGTGTATATATATGAAATAGCTAAGGCTTCCGACCGGGGTCTGTTCTGATGAAGGGGAGAAAGAAGCTCAGAAGTAGAAAGAGCTCCTGCAGCCTCCTTAGTTTATATTCTCTAGGCGCATCATTTAGCTTAGTTTAGCTGTCGAATGGAAATCCAAGTTCCTTTATTGTTGAGCTGCTAAATCTCTTTACAATTTAGTTCGTTTAAATTACTGATTCTACTCAAACACGCCGAAGCCTATCAGCTGCTGATTAGTGTAAGTGGACGAGATCACAGTAATGGCAGAATTCTTCTTTACTACTGTGTAGCGTCGCGTTACCAAGGAAACGCCCCTCCTTCTACATGTTTATGTGCGCTTTTAATTCTGTACTGGATAAACGTTTAGTTTAGTCATAGACAATGGATTTAAATATATCAATACGGTGTTACCTCACTTCACTGTAATGCCCCAAGTCATCGTTTAAAAGCTTGCTGTGAGTAGCCGTTTTGGTGTGTTTGTTATTCTTTACCTGGGCTCTTAGCTAGTTAACGTAATGCTAGCGAGTAATGGTGGCAAATGAGCATTCAGATACATTATTATTACGACTATACGCATGTTAAATACTATAATATGTTATGTGCATTAATATGTAATAATGTATCATTTGTATAAGGTCAGGCACACACCATAATGTGTTTTATTCTTGCGAGAAACTATGTTAAACTGTTAAAAATTTCTAAATAAGTGTCTAGATATTTTTGTTTTAGGCTACAATTTTGATTTGAATGGAATTGTACTAACAAGGCACTCATTTGCGCCAAGTTGCATGTAACAACATTACTTTGATTAAAACACAACAACAACAACAACAATAAAATAATAATAATAATAATAATAATAATCATCATCATCATCATCATCATCGTAATCGCAGTGGGTAGGACTGTTGCCTCACACCTCTGAGATCCCCGGTTTGATCCTGAGCTCAGACTCTGCCTGTGTGGAGTTTGCATATCTGCCTGGGTTTACTCTGGGTACTCATTCATAGTGCCCCTAGTGTGTGAGTATGATTGTGAGAGGGTATGTGCCCTGCGATGGGTTGGTGCCCTGTCTAGGGTTGTTTAGACTAAGAAGATAAACTTAGTTTAGAAGAAAATGTCCCTGGAGATTGGCACACTGTCTAGGATTGTTCCTGCCTTGCATCCTGTGCTGCCGGGTAGGCACTGGCTTTCCTGTGACCCTGACCAAGATTAAGTGAATAAGAAAATGAATGAATGAATAATAAAAATAATAGTAACGTAGTGCCATAGTCTGGAAACAAACATGGTGAGAACATGTCAAATTCCACATATAAAGTTATTGTAAGTGGGACTCAAAGCTGGTTTGTTGGAGCTGTGCAGCATCAGCATAACCTGCTGTACCACATCGAGGTTGCAAAATGCTGTTATTTTATGTGGTAATAATGAAAGAAAACACTTCACATGTATGATAATCACAGGTTTTATTTTAGTGTTACATATCTACTGAAAATCACATATGCTATTTTGTACAGCCTTTTCACTTGTTTATTATTTATTAGGTATATTTAGTGTTGCATCAGCATCAATGACTACATTCACGACAGACACAAGATTATATCAACACACTAGTCATGGGCCAATTTAGAGTGACCAATTAACCTAATGCATGTCTTTGAAATGTGAGAGAAAACCAGAGCCTTTTCACTTAAAGACTATTTCTTACATTAATATACATAGTCAAGCAAATTGCTTACCCAAAACAACGTGCTTTTTTTATTAGAAAAATGACAAGTTTTATTATGTCAACAACCAGAGGTAGCCAGGCTAAAAAAGGAGCCCAGGAATTTGTTGTCTTGCAGCCCTATATTGATACACCTAATTTGAACTGCCACAAGTTTGTCAATCAACCCACAGATACTTTGACTTTTCTGTCATTGCACAGTTAACTTTTATTTGGTAATATACTGGGAAGCATTTTTCAACTACTCATCAACTGTTTGAAGACACTAGAAGTGTAGACTTATTATAGATTATATTGGTTATTATGGTTATATATCTTTAGAGTAAGGTGTAGGGCTGTAACCCTGTAATAAAACTGAGGTGAACCCAAAACTGCAAAATCAGGGTTGTTCCACTCAGTGATAATGGCTTCAAAAAGTTGATGAGTATTTGAAAAATGCCAGTTAGTTTGTGTTTATGTGAAACCAAAAATATAGGGTTCAAATCTGGACTCTGACCAGGCCAAAACATGAGCCTGGTTGACTGTAGCAGTTTACCATCTAATGACTAATCTTTTAAGAAAAAAAACTAGATAGAAGATTTTGGGCACCTAGTCATGTGTTGGTGTGAGTTTTAGATCAAACATTGCAATATTTTCATGATTTTATCTTTGTGTACAAGAAGAGTATGTAAGTGAATTATACTGTTTAACTGATTTTCCCTTTTACCAGCTCCACAAAATTTGCCATCACTAGAAACAGCAACACATTTATTTCTGCTGGAAAGTGGGTCATACAAAAAGTTATCTAGCATGCCCACATTACAGTGAAATAATCACAGCGCTACAATAATTTTCATTTTTCATAATTACCTGTGTCTGCTGGGTGGGCCTGCTACCTGCTATTACGGAATGCACCAGGTGTGACGCTGCAGTTAAGATGATCTATTGAATATCTGTATACACACGTGGACAAAATTGTTGGTACCCCTCAGTTAATGAAAGAAAAACCCACAATGGTAACAGAAATAACTTTAATCTGACAAATGTAATAATAAATACAAAGTCTATGAAAATGAACAAATGAAAGTCAGACATTGCTTTTCAACCATGCTTCAACAGAATTATTTAAAAAACAGGCCTGGACA
>JAJAGP010004140.1:43097-55819 GCA_025084515.1 Ancistrus triradiatus | reverse complement strand
TGCGTGGGGCCCAAGATCGAGGGAGATTATCAATGGTCTTGTATGTCTTCCATTTTCTTTTTTGCTCCCACAGTTCATTTATTCACACCAACCTGCTTGCCTATTGTAGATTCACTCTTCCCAGCCTGGTCCATGTCTACAATTTTCTTCCTGGTGTCCTTCAACAGCTCTTTGGTCTTGGCCATGGTTGAGTTTGGAGTCTGACTGTTTGAGGCTGTGGACAGGTGTCTTTTATACAGATAACGAGGTCAAACAGGTGCCATTAATATAGGTAATGAAGAGCTTCTTAAAGAAGTAATAACAGGTCTGCGAGAGACAGAAATCTTGCTTGTTTGTGGGTGACCAAATACTTATTTTCCACCATGTTTTACAATTAAATTCTTTAAAAATCCTACAATGTGATTTCTTGGATTTTTTTCTCATTTTTTTTTCTCAATTTGTCATAGATGAAGTTTACCTATGATGAAAATTACAGACCTCTCTCATCTTTCTAAGTAGGAGAACTTGCACAATCAGTGGCTGACTAAATAGTTTTTTGCCTCACTGTACTATTACAACCCTGTCTAAGGGAAAGCCATTGACACTTAAGAGGAAACAGAGACTCAATAAGTGAATGTAACGAAGTTTATGTAGTTATAGGTTAGACAGACTATACAGGTAGTGAGGAAACAAAAAACAACCGTGAGCTAACAATCAAGCAAGCACACAACCGATGACGTAGTTATATACCGACACAAACGAATGGTGGACTTCGGCTTTTAAACTCGAACTCCAGTCTCTGCTCTTGGATCTGCAGCATTGATTGGCTGTTGAGGTGACCAGCTGTTAATGTAAACTTGTGACACCGCAATGTCATTAAACAGCAGATGGATTTTTATTTCCAATTGTAATTTATTAGAATTTTTTTAAATCTTGGTTGTGAATTTGAACAGACAGTGACCGGATGGCCATTAAACAGCTCATACCTGTATACCATCCATCAGACAGTTCTGCAATAGCATATCTTCTAGGAATACAAATAGCAAACACAAGACACTTTTCAGACAATATTTTGAACCTGCACCACACCTGAGCTTTGAGTGGCCTCTGAGGGTCAAATCTGGACAGCCTGTGTGTGAGGTTAAACCAGGAAGAGTAGGCAGTGCCACATGATAAATCACCACGCATGCTCTGGGTCTGAGCACATTTCACAGTCTTTCTGATGACAACTACCATCCACAACCACACAGAGTGAACAAATGAATGAATAAAAGAGAGAAAGGCAAGGGGGCTGGGGAATAAAGTAGGCCGACGAGAGAGACTCAGTGTCTTATTTGTTACACCTGCTGCGTTCCTTCAACTCTCCACTAATGTCATTCCCATGGGCTATGAGAGAACTCTGCAACCATGCGCTGTAAAGCAACAGGCCTCAGCTACTGTGTTAGAACGACAATAACCACAGACATTGCGGCGCACACTAAAACTAGCCCTGCCTACAATTAGTACACTGCTGTTTGAGCCTAGAAAAAGAGCCCGTGTGAAGGAGTAGCTTCTCTTTTAACATCCTAGCAATGGACAAACCATGATAAACTCAACAATACTTTTTAAACTTACACTGTAATTTGTCATGTTTTCCCATGAATTTACAGGATAAGTTGTAAAGAAAACCCTAAAATTTTGATGGATCTTAAACATGTTCAGCACATTCCACGTTCTAAATACAAAAGTAAGCATTTCCAGCTCATTTAGGCTCTCAAAATACAACTTACAACTCAAAAGTTTAAAGTCAAATCATCACAATCATTTCTACACCAAAAGTGATTTTAAAAGGCTGACATTTTGGATGCTGAAACCCCCATTGTTTGGAATTAACATTGAAAGTGTCCACTGATGTCGTATCCACTTACTTTTACAACTTTAAAAATATATTTAGACTTCTAATTCATCACAATTTCATGGACAAAATAGACAGAACATGTGAATTAAATTAAATTCAGCCTAACCGTCAGCACTAATACTCACTCAGTCTCTGAATGGTCATCCCAAACTGCTCCAAGCATGAAGCTATGACTTAGTCCATGTGATGCAAGGCATGAGCAATATACTGCCATAACATCTGACTGTTTATACTTTGTGAAAAATATGCAACCAAAATTGCACAAGAACAGCCACAGTCATCTGTGGGCAGGGGTCACACACAGCTTAATTAATTCTGAGGACGGCATATCTGTCTCTCCTATGGATCATATCAACACTAGCATGCATATTACGGTTGTTGCCTTCCAGACAGGGACTGCTTAGTCTACAGATGCCAGCACTTAGATATTAACTTATCTTAGCACCCTCTAGTGTATTATGATTACTGATGCTTTACAGAGTACACCGACAATGCCTGGAGCTTCTTTTGTACTTTTATATAACTACATCTGGAATATCTATATCTTTAGCCACAATTAAACATTTAGTCAGCATAAGTTCCACACTTATACACAGAGGTTTTAGTCTCTTACCAATGACAGCAAATCAGTTGTGTGTGTATATTTTATAAAGCACATCAGATAGGAGAGCTGGATTAGGCTCAAGTCACCTAATGACTGTTTTATGAGCCAGCGCATTAAGGAGGATTAATCTTAATCTGAGCTGTTTCAGTTTGCTATGACCATGTAATGGGACAAAAGGCTGGAAGGCTTGCAGAAGGAAAAAAAGCACAAATAGAATAAAACTGTGTTAATTAAGCAATCTGCACTGGCTGCAGTGACCTGCGTTCTGTGAGTGAAAGAGTAGTGGTATTAGTATTTGTTTTTATTGCCATATTAGCACCTATGGCTAAATCCAAGGAATATAGCAACCCATAGAGCCCAAAAAACTGAAACCAAACAACCCAGTCATTTTTTGTGCACTGTCTAGTTTTGAAAACATGGGATTCAACAAGCCATTCAGATTCTGTATGATTTATGTATGAAAACAGATCCGTTAGCAGTCGATCATTGATATTGCGCCTTATAACCCGGTGCGCTTTATAGCCCGGAAAATACGGTAACCTCACCCATGCCTTGAGATGGCAGTGACTCACCATCACATCTTTTGCTACCAAAGTCTACTAGAATTATTCATTTTATTTATTTTAAACATTGTAATTCCTACAAAACTGCAGCTCCTTAACAAACAAAACAAAAAGTGACAAATCATCGTTACAGCGGAGCTATTACAAGTGACATGCATTATGCCCGAACCACAATACTGGACCATACTTAAACTTTTGCTACAAGTACACCAATAAGTTGTAAATGACAGTGATAGTTAACACAGTAATTGTAATGTATTAATATCACGCATGTTAAGCTTGCTTGACGAAAGGCCGTGTTTATTACATTTAGAAAATGAATATTATACATATATAAACAAACAAACATTTAGTAATTAGTGCAAAAACATTTTCAATAAATTTCGAAGGGATGCAATGCAGAAAAAACATGAGCCATGCCAAGTGTTAGTCTTCCTCTCCATGGCAACAGCTGATGACCTATGGACAACACAGGCCGAGGGACAACATGTCTGGGAGTCGCTGTTTCATGGTCTCCGCAGTGGGCAAACACTGGCATGGATCGGGTTTAAACCCAGTGGGGCACTGAAATGTTACTCTAAGAATGGCAAGTGATACCCTGCTCGGCTTAGCAGACCATGGCGACAAATGTCAAAAATTACTCCCTTGAGGGCGAAAGTATCCGCAGTACTGTAACTGGCAAAGCATGCACGAGGGAGCACAGCCCATCATCCACACTGCAAAACACACCATGGCTGTGGGCAGCTTGGGCATACAGTCCCAATGTGGTTTAAAATAAATAAATAAATAAAACTCCATTAACTTGAATGAAGCATTTGCTTGCTGTATGTGCAACGCATCTATAATCATGTCAAATTTTTCAAAGGCTGTAGATAATCACTAAAATTGAGCCTGACAATATCTACAAAACTGTACTCTACATTACCAATTTAAGAGGAAACGCAATTTCAGTTAGTGTTGATTAATTAAAGTCTTTTTACACGATGATGCTCATTTTCACAAAAGACACTGATATATATCTGGAAGATAAGATTCTTAGGATAATTGGTTTGATATAAATTCCAGAAATAAAAATGTACTGTGTACAGAATTAACCACATCATATGCAGTACATATACATTCATTTCTCACTTTATTAGGTACACTTCCTTGTTTCTACACTCGTTATCTATTTTATCAGTTCCACTTGCCATATAGATGCACTTTGTAGATCTACAATTACAGACTGCATCTGCTTCTCTATATACTTTATTAGTCTCCTATACTCTGTTCACTGATGGGCAGGACCCTCACCCGACCACCACAGATCAGGTACTCTTTGGGTGGTGGATCATTTTCAGCCCTGCAGTGGCACTGACGTGGTGGTGTGTTGTGCTGGTCTGAGTGGATCAGACACAGCAGTGCTGCTGGAGTTTTTAAAATACCTCAGTGTCACTGCTGGACTGAATAGTCCACAAACCAAAAACGGCCAGTTACCAGCATGCTGAGAGCATGGAACTGACAGTGAACAACTGACATGTTTAAGAAGCCAATTTCAGATGATTTGAGCTTTGTGACATGGTGTGGAGAAGACGGGTACACTGTGGTCACAGACACTCACCTAGGCTGTGGGGTTTATAAAATGGTCAAGTGGTATTCCTGAACTGTTAATACAAGGCAGGGACCCATGCTTTTTTATGCTATTTATGCCAAATTCTGATCCTACTATCTGAACGTCACAACAAAAATTCGAGACTCATCAGACAAGGCAACGTTTTTTCTTCTGTTCTTCTGTTGTCCAATTTCAGTGAACCCATGCAAATTTTAGTGTCAGTTTCATGATCCTAGATGACAGGAGAGGCGCCTGGTGCGGTCGTCTGCTGCGGTAGCCCATCTGCTTTAAAGATTCATGCGTTATGCATTCAGAGATGCACTTCTGCATACCTTGATTGTAACAAGTGGTTATTTGAGTTACTATTGCCTTTCTGTTAGCTCCAATCAGTCTGGTCATTCTCCTCTGACCTCCTCTGCCATAAACGAGGCATTTTGGCCCAGTAAACTGTCACTGGCTAGATATTTTGCTAGATGAGTTATTTAAAAAAATTCAATAATACAGTAATAAACAAAGCTGTTGCTGATGGGAAGATCAGAAGACTACTTTGTATTGTGTTATGCAAACACGTAATTTGCAAAGTTAACTGTGGGTCAGTACGTTGCAGTCGTGGTACAATGCACTTTGGGCAGAATTTGGCTACTTTGCGTCTCAAAATTGCTGCAGAAGGTTTAGTGCAGCTAGTCCATGAGTTTAAGAATCCAAAGTTTCAACAGTAAAGTACTTGAGTCGACTTTAGCCATCACTCGAAAGGACTGCAATGGGATGTAAAGTGCACTTCCCGGGGGCTTGCTGTTTGTCAAAAAACATCTCTCAGCACACAGTTTACCCAAAACCGGATAGGCAAATAAAGAAATACAAACACAATTTTCAGAAGTGCCGTTGAAGTAGAACACTGCGAGCAGTGTGGTAATTTTAAACCAAGCGCTGTTAAGTGTCTCTTCCACCATACTGTGTGATAATGTGGGACAGCTGAGCACATGGGCCCAATGCCAGGGAGTGCATTATCTTTATGAATTCATGACAAAATTCTTTTTAGAGAGCAATAGTTAGATACGTGTTTGTAAACACTGAAGTTCCTTTCACATGAGAACGTCTTGGTCTTCTACCATGCTATTTATCTCGAAAAAATGGTTCTCGCAGTCATTTCACCAAGCACATACTTCTAGTGAGAACTAGTTTTTTTCTAACAGTACTAAAAGAAGCATTTGTACAGTCATCTACTCTCTACAGATCAACATTTGACAGCCTAAAATCTTTACAAACCTATTTAGGATTGGCTAAAACATATCATACACAAGCCATGACTTACAATGATGTTACAAGTGAGTTAATAAACAAACCTATAAAATACATTACAGTAGTTCCATGACATTCACAAATCAATTCACATGTACAGAACAGACAGACCAAAATTTAACACTGTTTTAAACACAACTCCATGTTAGAGTCAGCCGCCCTGGCATGTCTACAACTCCTCTCTGATAACCTAACAGCACTGAACAACACTGGAGAATACATAAGACCATACGAGCACTCCTCAATACAGTCCTATGCTCTGCACTGTAGACTTTCCACTTCGGCTCACCCCACAAGTTCTCGATTGGGTTCATAGGCCAGATGACTAGAATGCTCATGTCAAAAGCTCACTTCAATGATCATTTAACACTGCCCTTCTAGAAGAGTCAACCATGACCGTGTTCGAGTTTCATAGCAATGACTGCCAAGTTTTTACTCCTTTCACTTGTGCATTCTCCAAGCAGTGCTATGTTAATACATGACTAAGAATTTGGCCTGTGTGTCACCTTATATTAGACCCCAGTAAAAAAGAAAGTCCTATAGTTCTTGGGCCTCTCAGAAATACTTAAAATCTGAATAATTTACGATTGACACAACTTTACAAAGGTTCAGTTGCAACTTGTTTAGAAGGGAAAATTTTGCTAAAAATGTAGGAGTGTTTGTACGGCACAGTGCTCAAACATACTTGCCCTCCTCCCTCAGCAATGGGGTCGACACAGGGACTATTTAAGAATAGGTTTCCCATACACTTTCAACATGACTGCCTTTCAGCATACTTTGATATGACCAGAAATACCTTAGGAACACCTGAACATGCTGAAAGTAGTGACAACCCACAGTTTTGTGCTTTAGATACACAGTTTCCACTTAAAATGAAAACGCAAGCAGCCACACTGACAATGTTGCTTAAAGTCTCTCATCTCTTTTCATTGTTTATGCTATTGTCTCTTCTGACAGAACACTTTCCCAGGTTTTTGCAGTCTGTTACTTCTCCAGCTCTCCCTGCTCATTCCGCACACGCAAGGCTGCACTTATCCAATGCGACTGGCATCACGGCCATGGAATGCTGAAGTCCACATTTTTCCCATTCAGCAAGGAAAAAAGTGCCTTTCAAAACCAATCAACTAGAAATGTTGCTTTGTTTTTATTTTTCGACTGAACTTCCTGGAACCCATTATGAAGCTGTCAGGGATGTATATTTAGCTATGGCAACACTGGGTATCCTCGTCCACTTGCGCCACTGGTCATGTCACCTCTTATAAACAGAAAACAATTAGCTACCTATGTCGGTCAACTTTAAAGAAAGTAGTCAAATGTTTATGGGGAAAGATGTACAAAATTGCAGGACAGTGAAAACGGCTGAGAATCGAGATTGCAAAAGTATGAATGTCTACCAATCAGCAAGTACCCTAGCATATGTTGTTAATGAAAATAAATTAAGAAATTTAAATGAGCTTTAGAACATGGTTTGAGTATTTGTATGGTCTTGAGCCAGTACCTAATAGATCAACTGTTTAGAGATGCTTACTAGAAAAATATTGACAAGGTTAAAGTACTTAACGATGGCAACAGTTGATTATTAAATTAAAGCTGGTCTCCTCAGCATTCATATGGGGTCATGAAAGGTCAGGGTTGAGTGGAATACCCATGACCCATGCTGAACTGAAAGTTCAGCCTATTTAAGCACTAAAAGCATCTACAAAAGTCTCATATAAAACTCATAGATGTAACTGAGGGGCTGCTTCTCTGAATATGGGCACAACGACCAATTTCAAATGCAAAATTTCACAGGTCTTCTGGGAACGGGAATAATATATTTTGTAACATATGCAGGTAACATAAGACCGGGAGTGTGTTTAGGTTAAGCCCATAATCATTTAGACCAGAGGTGCAAAACATACAGCGCAGTCTAAAATAGCCTATATAGGAAATTCTAAAGCTGTGCATGGATTAGTACAAAAACACTAAATGTATTAATACGCATTAACTCACTATTACAATACATTTAAATATTTCCATAAGCGTATTCTTTAGCTACTGTTTGACACCTTGTCCCCCAGCAAAACCTCAGTAATGCAGAAACTCTGGATAAATTAGTCGGCCACCCATGATTTAAACAAATGTTGCTCACTGGCACTCTGTCAAAGTCTGAGCATGGACATCTTCGGTCCATGGTAGATTTCAGCAACACTTCATTTAAGCCAGTGATCTGGCTTGAATTTGTCATGTGACTCCCCACCCTATACGCACTAACTGAATAGCAAAGAGCAGTAAAGATGCAATGTTCTGGTTCACCAGCTTAGATCACTGTGACCTTACACCCCACTGCTTACAAATCAAGACTCGGACCAACGCACAGCAAGTGATCCATTGTCATAAATTGGGGCCAGGATGTCATCACATATGGTCACAGCAACCACAGCAGTCAAGGAAAAATTTTTACAGTTTAGGACCAACGCAGGCATATGTCCATAAATGAGATGGTTAAAGTTTGCACAATGGAGTTCTTCAATATTATATAATATGACAGAGACACACCCCTTTAGATTGTTCGATATGAACAAACGTACATGTCAAATACCACCCTCAAACCTGAGGCCAGTTCAGTGTAATTAGCTGACAACTAAGCCATTTAAATAGCCAGTATCTAACAAGATGGGCTACTGCAGCACAATCTATATGACAGAGCAACTACAAAACTCAAGTAAGATCTTTAAACAAGAGAAAAAAAGTAATATTCCACAATCCCTTTATTTTGGTCGGCAGTAAATTATCCAGCTTACATAGAACCACAGACTGAAATAAAAGGAGAGAACATTCGTTTGAGGGTGGGGTGGGGGGTGTCTATGTTGCTTTTAGAGCAGTCATCACCTCCTTGTTGTCTTAGGTTGTTAGCATGTCCCCTGTTCAGCTGTGTTGGCCTCTTCTCTTCCATCCTCCCCTGTCAGCATACAGGCTTTTGTCAAAATATGTGATTTGTAGTGCTGATCCCATTCTATTTAAAAAGAACTCATCAACAGGTTTAAAATGCTAACCGCACAGGTCACCCCTCTCACTTGAATATTTATATGCACTCCACGAATGGCTGGCAATTGTTTAATCATCTGAGAGCGGCTGTTCGTCCTCCACACCCCTGACGCCAACAAGAAAGTACATGTCACCTTTACAATAGCCCTCTGCTGCACCCAGCTGTTGCCCTAAAATAGGAATGACTTTCTTTATGCCAACCACCACTTGAATGTTACTGCCTTTGCCAGTTCTGTTATTTGCCAACTGTAGTCATGGAGAGTTCAAAGGTTTCTCTGATATACAGACAAATTGTTCACATGACTACTTAGGAGTGAAAACTATGATTGAGCTGGACATGTTCAATGAAGTTGCTGATGAGTTCAGTGTCATCACCACTCAAACACCTGAAACAATGACACCATAAGAGTATGTTGTAATACTCCTCTTGGTATTGGCCACATCCACATAGGAAAACAATTTCATTAAGAGTGAAATTAAATGACAACTTCAGTGACATCTTTCACTGACACCAATGCAATGTGATAGACAGGACAGTCCCAATATCACCTATTGTTTTGAATCTACCATCAAGGCCACAAGTAGAAGTACATAGAAAATGCACAAGATTAGGAATTCATTTGCCTAAACAACAATGAGGAATTAGTGCGCTAAATTACTTAGGAATATCTTGAACATTACTTGATTTGAACGGCTATACTGAAAAAAGAAAGAAAATTGTAGACCTGCAGCAGGCTGGGAAGAGTGGATCTACAATAGTCTAGCAGGTTGGTGTGAATAAATCAACTGTGGGAGCAATTGTCTCATCCCATGGGGTCAAAATAATCATGAGAACGGTGAGCAAAAATCACAGAACTACACGGAGGGACCTGATGAATGACCTGCAGAGAGCTGGGACCAAAGTAACAAAGGCTACCATCAGTAACACACTACGCCGAGAGGGACTCAGATCCTGCAGTGCTAGGTGTCCCCCCCTGCTTAAGCCAGTATATGTCCAGGCCCATCTGAAGTTTGCCAGAGAGCACATGGAAGATCCAGAAGAGGATTGGGAGAATATTATATGGTTAGATGAAACCAAAATAGCACTTTTTGGTAAAAACAACTCGTCGTGTTTGAAAGAAGAAGAATGCTGAGTCCCATCCCAAGAACACCATACCTACTGTGAAGCATGGGGGTGGAAACCTCATGCTTTGGGGCTGTTTTTCTGCAAAGGGAACAGGACGACTGATCCGTGTTAAGGGAAGAATGAACGGGGCCATGTATCATGAGATTTTAAACAAAACCCTCCTTCCATCTGTGAGAGCATTGAAGATGGACCGTGGCTGGGTCTTCCAGCATGACAATGATCCCAAACACACTGCTCGGGCAACGACGCCGTAAAAAGCATTTCAAGGTCCTGGAGTGGCCTAGCCAGTCTCCAGACCATAACCCCATAGAAAATTTGTGGAGGGAGTTGAAAGTCTGTGTTGCCCAGCGACAGACCCAAAACATCACTGCTCTAGAGGAGATCTGCATGGAGGCATGGGCCAAAATACCAGCTACAGTGTGTGCAAACCTGGTGAAGACTTACAGGAAACGTTTGACCTCTGTCATTGCCAACAAAGGTTATGTTACAAAGTATTGAGTTGAACTTTTGTTATTGTCCAAATTCTTATTTTCCAAAATAATTTACAATTAAATTCTTTAAAAATCCTACAATGTGATTTCCTGGATATTTATTCCTCATTTTGTCTCTCATAGTTGAAGTGTACCTATGATGAAAATTACAGACCTCTCTCTTCTTTCCAAGCCCCACTGTGTAGATATTCACACTCTCTCTCTGACACACACACACACACACACACACACACACACACGTGTTTTAAGAAGACTAACTATAGCAATATAGTATGTATTAATCCATAAAGTATAAAATAACATGTAAAGCAAAATTAATCAAGACATACGTCACTCATCATGAATTACCTTGTAGTAAACCACCCAGGTCTGAAATAATCAAATGAGCAATGCTAACTCATTTATTAATCATATTCAGCTCTTTATGTTAATCATTCATGTCACTGAAATTCAGAAGTGCTTCTTGATAAATGAAAGCTTCAGGACCAGGAAAAGCTGGATCGTTTCATTTGTGTACTTTACAGATAACTAAGGAAGCATGTCCTTTGTTAACTACTGACATGATCAAGGCATTGTTTGACTTTTGTATGCTAACAAGACTCAGTCTGTGGACGTGAATGCAGAAACGCCCAATCTAGATGTGTGGATTCGATTGTCCATAGTCGCAGGGCCCTTATGGTGCATGAAATAACAAGCAGCTGTGTGCAATGTCTGTGTGCAGAGTGAGGTTTATTAGCCCTGCCCATAAAGGCAGCCTGGGATTCACACTAGGTTGCCCTAGGCTTAAGAGCTGAACATCACACAAGCCACTGCCTCTGCAATACTAATATTAGCCCTTATTTCTGCAAACTTCAACTCCTCTCCATTCCCCATCTGTTCAGGATTAGCCTTTTTTTGAACCCAAATTCACAACACAACCTTTACGCACTACACAGCACTTAACTGATGCAGTGCTGCAACATAGATTGTTTCTGTGTTTCTGGAGACAAAGATTAGCATTTTAGCATCATGCAATATTTTGGGTTTTTTCCACATTTTAACATCACTATTTCCTGGTCAGAGCTTCAGTGCCTATCCCGATGAACTCCGAACACAAGCATGCCCTAAACAGGACACCAACCCATCCCAGGGCTGGGTATGGATTGATGCTACAACACTGGGGGAGGAATCCTGACTGGCTTCCCCTCCCTAAAGGGATGGTTGGCTGACATGGACTGCTGCACCATCCAAGTGCATCATTAAATTTTAGACCAATTACATGTTTTAACCCAAATGCACAACCCTACACAAATAACAACTCTAGAAATGGTCTCTATCCACCATCCACAATGTCCTGCAAAGCCTGTATGTATGTCATGTATCAGAATAGCATGTACAGTGGTGCTTGAAAGTTTGTGAACCCTTTAGAATTTTCTATATTTCTGCATAAATATGACCTAAAGCATCATCAGATTTTCACACAAGTCCTAAAAGTAGATAGAGAACCCAGTTAAACAAATGAGAGAAAACACTTATACTTGGTCATTTATTTATTGAAGAAAATGATCCAATATTACATATTAGTGAGTGGCAAAAGTATGTGAACCTTTAGGATTAGCAGTCAACTTGAAGATGAAAAATTACAGTCAGGTGTTCTCAATCAATGGGATGACAATCAGGTGTGATTGGAGACCCTGTTTTAATTAAAGAACAGGGCTCTATCAAAGTCTGCTCTTTACAACACACTTTTGTGGAAGTGTATCACGACATGAACAAAGGAGATTTCTGAGGACCTCAGAAAAAGAGTTTTTGATGGTCATCAGGCTGGAAAAGGTTACAAAACCATCTCTAAAGAGTTTGGACTCCACCAATCCACAGTCAGACAGACTGTGTACAAATGGAGGAAATTCAACACCATTGTTACCCTCACCAGGAGTGGTCGACCAACAAAGATCACTCCAAGAGCAAGGCGTGTAATAGTTGGCGAGGTCACAAATGACGCCAGGGTAACTTCTAAGTAACTGAAGGCCTCTCTCACATTAATGTTAATGTTCATCAGAAGAACACAAAAACAATGGTGTGCATGGCAGGGTTGCAAGGAGAAAGCCACTGCTCTCCAAAAAGAACATTGCTGCTCATCTGCAGTTTGCTAAAGATCACGTGGAC